>BQNB010078648.1:0-30487 GCA_026074375.1 Tanacetum coccineum | reverse complement strand
GACAAGACCAGTGCTGCCAGACTTAACTTAGTACTGGCAGACTTAACTATGTCTACCAGACTTAACTCTATAACTACCAGACTTAAGTCTGTTTATAATAATTCCTAACATTCATCTGAAGTGCAAGCCATATTGCTATATCTTGTTGCTGTAACTGAGGATCGTTTTTCATTGAAAGGTACAGTTGATATTGTTGTTCTGGAACAGAGAGTGTTTGTGACCAGACATATAACTTCTTACTGACGCATCAAATTGAGAAGGAATGTGATGGTCAATTGCTTTCTGAATTTGTGAGGAGATTTCAGCCTGTATGTTCCCACGCTCTTATAAAATAGCTTTAGCAATCATCTGTTCCATCTCTTCTTTAGTCTTTTATCTTGTTGGGAATAAATCTTCACAAGAGTTAATACTGCCAAGGTATAACTAACAGTACTAATGGAGTTAGTACTGCCAGTACATACTTAGTACTGCCAGAGTTAGTTAATACTGCTAGAAGAAAGATTAATACTGCTGATGGTCAAAGCTGCTGACTTGGAGATAAGGATGCATGGAGATAAATAAGGAATGTATATCTTTTATATTTTAGGAAGATTTGTATGTGATTATGATTGATAGTTATCTTGTAAAGGACTCCTTGTGGTGTATAAAAGGAGATCCTAGGTTAAGGTTTTAGATACGCATACACATACGCATACATAGAAAAATACATCTTAGAGAAAGATTGTAATAGCTTCAAGGTTGTAAACCCTAGTACTACACGGAGTACTCGTATTATTTGTTTCAATAATATTAAAGCAGTTTGTGATATATTCATTGTTGGTACTGTTCCATTGCTAAATACTTCTAGAGTATCAAAGTGTAGATTCCGCATACACTTTGATATACAAACAAAGTCTCATCTATTGTTATTTTGGATTCATCCAAGGTAACAAACACTTTACTACGTAAAGAATCGATCAAGGCGTGGGATCAACAAGTGGTATCAGAGCCTGTGCTTTGAGAAACTTTGATCTAGAAGATATCATCAAGAAGAACTCTATATTCACAAGGAAGAGATGGCTCCTATGGCTCTTTCAGACTCTAAGGTAAATAATGACAAATCTTGCTCTAAAACTTGTCTGACAAACTATGAAGCTCTAAAGAAACAGTATGATGATTTGCTTGTTAAATTAGATGATACTGGTTTTAAAGCTTCTACATACAAAAGAGGTTTATCAATTTTAGAAGGACAAATTCTTAAATATAAAGAATCTGAAGTCCTTTTTTCTGAGGAAATTGCTTTGCTTAAAAGAAGTGTAGGTCACAAAGAATATCTAATGGGATTACTTAGGACTGAACTTGAAAAGGTTAAGGAAGAAAAGGAGGGGTTTGAGTTTAAGATTGCAAAGTTTGAAAAATCAGCAAAAGACTTAGATCAGTTGTTAGCAAGTCAGATAACTGACAAGAGCAAAAAGGGTTTTGGTTATAATGTTGTCCCCTCACCTCATCCAAATGTAATTCAATGTCCCTTTTAAGAATATGATCTATGATAAAGTAATATCTAATTTCAATATGCTTTGTTCTTAAGTGCAGAACTGGATTATTTGAGATTGAAATAGCACTTGTGTTATCACAAAATATGGGCACATTTTCATATATGATGTCATAGTCAATGAGTTGACTTTTCATCCATAAAATGTTGGCACAACATCCAGTAGCAGCTACATATTCAGCTTCAGTTGATGACATAGCAACAGATGGCTGCTTTTTAACACTCTAGCACACAAGTTTGCCTCCTAGCAACCGACAAGCACCAGAGTTGCTTTTCCTGTCCATGTTGCAACCAGCATAGTCAGAGTCTGAGTATCCTTTTAGATCAAAACCCGAACATTTTTGATACCACAGACCAAGACTAGGAGTACCTTTAAGGTACCTGGAAATTCTCTTAATAGCAATAAGGTAGGATTCCTTAGGATTTGCTTGATATCTTTCACAGAGACAAGTTAAGAATTGAATGTCAAATCTGCTTGTAGTTAGATACATTAGTGATCTAATCATACCTCTATACTGAGTCTCATTTACAGCTTTGCCACTGAGATCAGGTCCTAAGTTGTTAGGGTGTACCATTGGAGTTTTCACTGATGAACCATTTATGTTATACTTTTTCAGCAGATCCTTGACATATTTTTCTTGCTTGATTGAAATGCCTCTTTTAGATTGTTTAATCTGAAATCCAAGGAAGTAGGTGAGGACACCCATCATGCTCATTTCATATCTTTGAGTCGTCAGTTTAGCAAACTGTTTGCATAATTTTGTGCTAGTGGACCCAAAGATAATATCATCAACATAGATTTAAACCAGAATCACATCATTTTAAGTTTTGTAGACAAACAGAGTCATGTCTATCTTACCTCTTACAAACTCGTGTTCGGTGAGAAAGGTTGAGAGAGTTTCATACCATGATATTGGAGCTTGTTTAAGTCCATAAAGGGCTTTGTCCAGTTTGCAGACATGGTTAGGAAACTCAATGCTCTCAAAACCTAAAGGTTGTTTATCATAAACTTCTTCTTTTAGTTTACCATTGAGGAATGCATTTTTTACATTCATTTGATAGACTATGAAGTTTATGTATGTGGCAAAGGCAAGAAAGATCCTGATTGCTTCAAGTCTTGCAACTAGAGTAGGATTTTATCATGATTTATGCCCTTATGCAATTGATGATTAAATCAAGCATTATTGCCCAATGATAACAATGCCAAGTTCCTCTTTTATTGAAAGGAATTTGAACTGGATCATGTGCTGAAGTATCTTCCATTTGGAGAGGATAAGAGTTCAGAGATCTAAACATCTTTAGTTTTGTGAGGTTATCAATGAATTAGTTTTCATTGGTGTGTTTTTTGTTCAAACTTATCATCATTTGATAAGTTTATTAGTTTGAAGCAGATGATCAGTTTTTGATCAGTTTGACCATATTGGTCAAGTGAGATTTCTTGCTTTAATAACAGTGGATTTTTTTTCATAAGATTTTATGAAGAATTCTCAGTTGTTAAAAGCATTTCAGTGTTCAAGCTGTGGAACATTTACTTTCCCTCTTTTTTTGAAAACTATACCATAACCATAACCTTTAGACCAGTATGTAAAGTCATTTACATACATTCCTTCAGGTCTTGGTACATCCCATATTTGTGCAGGTAATCCTTTGATAGATGTTTTGAATGACCATTGTTTAAAAGTGATAGAGATTTCTTGATGTTACACTGCACAAACTAGGATCAAGATGGTTAGTTTTGTTTAGAAACCCACCTTTTAGTAGGAGTCTTTGATCTTAGAGCATGTTGATAAAATATAATGCCTAAAAACATTACTAATATTTTTCACATCTTTACATTTTGATAATCATAAAATATAAAAATGTTCAATGTAAAATTAAACGTAAACAAGTAATTAGTAGTAAATTTTGTAGAAACCTAAAACACTTGATAGGTTCTTTGATCGTTTAAGCTCCTGTTTGTTTAGAACATGATCTAGGATGAATTAATAACAAAGGCAGAATATTCAAACATTGAATCATTGTTATTAATACAAGGTTTTTCATCATCATCACCTAAGATACATGACTACTACAAGCCCCAATCTTACCTGATCAATGGTAAGACGGTTACATCAACAAACTGTAACAGGAATCATAAGATTCGTGAGGCTACACCACCATGCTAGCATCTATCTCTTGTGGGACTTGTAAACCCACACACACAACACGTGTTACACCTTTGGTGTGCAACCACTTTTTTGGCAACACTTAAAACCTTAGTCTATGATCTCTTATATAGGAGGATCATGACTTACAAAGGAAGACATAATACACATTAGGAACTAATAAAATAGCATAAATCAACAATAATTCCTTTCCTATCAACAATTTAATAGCATTTAATAACTTTCTTATCCTTTTAAGCAAGTCCATCATGTCGTTCTTGTTTCCTTCTTTAAGGAGATCTTTTGAAATCTTACATCTTTTGAAGAATTCCTCCTTTGTCTTTTAAGTCCTTTTGTTTCATTCTTGTTTTGTCTTATCAACTCAAATATAATTCCCAACAATCTTCCCCTAGTTGATAATACAAACCAAAATAACACAACTTCCCAAAGTTAATATTACGAATGAGAAACTTCCCCTTGAGCTACCAAGGATCTACAAGTTGCAAATCATCAAATCTTCTTCCCCTTTTTGTCAATATCAAATAGGAGACTAAAGTATGCAACTTTGATCTTCATAACTACGAACCAATATTACACTTCTAAGCCAGCCTTCAACAACTTAAATTACCCTCCATGACGCACCTTAAGAAAAATGAACTTGAGCAGTAGAAACTTACACTAGCAGTAGTAACAATGACTAGCAGTAGTAAAAACCTTCACCTCGATGTAGCATATAAATGGTTAAACATTTTTAACATTAAGCTTCCCCTAAAAAGGGTGCCATTGCCTTCTGGGCTGGACCCAACCTGGTTGTGTGGACTCGCTACGCCTTCTGGGCTAGGGGCCATGTAGCCATAAATTGTCGTTCCAAAAAAAAAAAAACTTAAGCTTGCACTATTGTAGATTGAAGAACGGTGTAGAGAATTTGTGCTGATCAAATCTCTAAAAAACACATCACCTTTTGAATTTATCCACATCGACATCTTCGTGTGACACTGAGCACTACAACGTAACTCCTTTAAGTGATAGTTTACCAGGTCCTCAACCAACCACCCCTTGACAGTGGAAACTAGATAAACCAAGTCCCAATCATAAACCGTAAATGTTCAAGCAAGTTATCATTGAAATCATTCAACCACCCAACACTGATTTCAAGATAAAATAAGTAAACTCCTTCATAAAACTTACTTCAATCTCAAATAATAGATACCAAATAAACTCCGTTACTAATTTTTTTGCAATAAATCCAAAAATATTAGCCTTTAAACATTTAAACCAAAATCAATCCATTAGCTTCCCCTTAAACGAAGCATCCTTTTTAATTCGAGATCCAAAAAACAAATACCTATCAATAACTGTTGTTGGCCAATGAGATTCAAATTTCTTTAAACACCACTCGTCCAACAGTAGTAATCTTCTTTTAGCTTCCTTTGTGCCATAACAGTATTAATATCATATGTGAAGGCAACATTAATATGACTTGGAATCACAACATGCACCAACAGTTGTATACTGTATAATACATCATGCATGATTTCTTAAGCTCAATATAACACGCAACCTTGTGCCAATAACGTGTGTAGGATTTCAACTTCTATCTCTTCACACCTTCAATGCACAATATACAAACAGTACCTTCTTTGCTTTCCATGTGCGAACACCAGTAGCTTCCTTTTTCTTTTACCTTGTGGTCTTGAGCAAGCAGCATAAACTTTTCTTGGTAGCAGCACTTTTCAAACATTAAAACCCATGTATTTGACGCCCAATAGTTGTTGTACCAATAAACTCCAATAGCAGCATTAAAAACAAGCAGTTTATGGACCCAGTAATATCACTCTTTCTTGAGGTTGCGACAGCAGTAGTAATAACATCATATACACGCACAAAGATGTATAACGCATATAAAAACCCAATTGCATATATTAGGGTTTGGTTCTTCTCACATCAGTTACCATATAGCCATAACTATCAATAAATCCATACCTGCTGCTGCATCTTGAATTAGGGTTTCGAGTAATATCACATCACTCATCCAAAACATTGCGGCAACCTGCTGTTTATATAACCAACGACAGCAGGAACCTTATTACGTCCAAAACCCTTTATAACGCACTCCACCTTTTCTTGTCTTCGAGTGCATCTTTTTGAGTACTAAATTCTGCCTCTTTAATAACAGAACCATGCTCAGTGTTAGTTAATACTGCTAGAAGAAAGGTTAATACTGCTGATGGTCAAAGCTGCTGATTTGGAGATAAGAATGCAATGAGATAAATATGGAATGTATATCGTTTATATTTTAGGAAGATTTGTATTTGATTATAATTGTAATTGATCCTAAAAGTTTGGTAGTTATCTTGTAAAGGACTCCTTGTGGTGTATAAAAGGAGATCCTAGATTAAGGTTTTAGATATGCTTAAGAGATAGAGATACATCTTAGAAAAGAGCGTATATCTTCAAGGTTTGTAACCCTAGTACTACAAGAGTACTCGTATTATTGTTCTAATAATATTGAAGCAGTTTGTGTTTTATTCATTATTCTTTGTTTGGTACTGTTCCATTGATATATATTTCTAGAGTATTGAAGTGTAGATTCCGTATACACTTTGATATACAAACAAAGTCTCTACCATTGTTATTTTGGATTCATCCAAGGTAACAAACACTTTACAAGGTAAAGAATTGATCAAGGCGTGGGATCAACAAGTGTAAAAAACCAATAAATCGTTGGATCGTTTAGGCTCAGGTTGTTTAGACCTTTATCTAGGATAATATCAATGTTCATAAGTTATAAAAACAAAGCGGAATAAGAACAAAGATATTCAACAAGGTTTTATTACCATACGTTTCCATCAAGCCCCAATTCTAGACGATCAACTCTAGAACGGTTACATCAATAAACTATAATAGGGATCAAGGAAAACCTTGATTACCTTGAGGCTACACCAACACTCTAGACGTCTACATCTTCTACACTTTGTGTACACACACTTTTCTGGATATCTAAAACTATGTGTCTATGATCTCTTTATATAGGGAGAGATCATGACTTACAAAGGAAACATAATACAATTAGGAAACTATTAAATAGCATTAATCAACATTAATTCTTTCCTATCAACAATTAATAGCATTAATAACTTGTCTTTATCCTTTTAAGCAAGTCATTAATGTTGATCTTGTTTCCTTCTTTAAGGAGATCTTCTGAAATCTTATCATCATTTGAAGAATTCCTCCTTTGTCTTTTAAGTCCTTCTTGTTTCATTCTTGTTTTGTCTTATCAACTCAAATATAATTCCCAACAATCTTCCCCTAGTTGATAATGACAAAACCAAATAAGCACGAACTTCCCCTAAAGGTAATATACAAATGAAAGAATGAAACTTCCCCTTAAGCTATGCAATTCCACCAAGGATCTACAAGTTGCAAATAATCAAATCTTCTTCCCCTTTTTGTCAATATCAAATAGGAGACTAAAGTATGCAACTTTGATCTTTACCTCGATGTAGCATATAAATGGTTAAACATTTTAACATTCCTAGATAGGATAACATGTACAGTTTTGATATGAAAAACAGATACTTCTTAAAATAACAATGGTTGAGACTGTTGCTCAAGGTTTTTAACATTGTGTTTAACAAGCAAGATCAAATTCGTTATGATTTGCATGCTTTGATCTTCAATCAAAGCATGAGTCTTCCATTCAGATGGAAGACTTTTCAATATTTTTAAGTTCATGTCCTCTTGTGTAATAACTTCACCTTGAATCTCCATCTAACTAATAAGTTTTTGCAACCTATCAAAAGTTTGATCCATTGTCTCTGAACTTAATCCTGCAAAGTTCTCATATTGTTGCTTGAAAAGAGTTCTCTGAACTTTCTTGGATTCCTTGTTTCCTCCATACCTCTTCTAAATGGCTTCCATGAGAAATTTTGCATCATTAAATGTATGGAACTTCAGTTGATCCTTATTTGGGAGTGCCATCAATAGAGTTCCTCTAGCTTTCATCTCATTCATCTTGTCCTGCTTTTCTTCTGTAGTAGTAGGTTCATATTCCTGCTCAGTTTCTCCAACAATTATCTTTAGCACTTTGTTACCTTTTTTAATTACTTCCCAAAGGGAGTAATCAGTCATGAGAAAGTATTGTTCTATCCTCATTAACCAGAGATCATAATCCCCTGGGTTGAGGATAGGGAGTTTTGCAGTCAGAGTTGTAGAATTAGTTCATGCCTCCATATTATCACTGAGAATTAGATCTTGTATGTGTTGTTGGTTTCTTCTTATTCAAAGCTTCACAACAATCTCTGATACCACTTGTTGATCCTCATGAACAGATCTTTAACTCCTTAGCTTGATGTAAGGTTTAGTATCCTTAGATAAATCTAAAGGTACTAAGAATGAAACTTTAAGAGTATGATATAAATGATGCGGAATCTATTTTATACCACTAAGAAGAATAATAGTAATGAATGTTTCACACACAGAAATATAACCAAAACAATAAGCTCCAATATATTAATACGAACACTCTTTGACAATGTTAGGGTTTACAACCTTGAAGCTATGAAAAACTATGAAAGACTGATATATCTTGATCTATGCCTTAGGGTTCTTTTTACACACCAAGGAAACCCTAATGGGCTTACAAAACGCGTATAATGATAATGCATATCTATTCCTAATTTAACTCATGCATATCATAATAGCAGTACTAACTATACAAGACTAACATCACTAAGTATTAACTAATAGTACTAACTATACTGGCAGTACTAACAATGTACTAGCAGCACTAACTATTATAGCTAGCAGTACTAATAACTTAGATTATTTTCTTTAAACTTCAATAGCAGCACAATCTTGAACCAGCAATATTAACTTCCAAAACTAACAGTAATAACTTCAGAAGCCTTTAATTCCCAACATAAGAGCTGATGGAAAATTTAAAACTTGCATGTTCTTTAGTCAAATACTTGAAATTTTTGACAGGGAAGATTAGGAAGACTTGTACAAATTGGTAAAAGCTAGATATGGATCAACAAGACCAGTGGAAAACATGGATTATCTGTTATGGAATGATATGAAAATAATGTTTCAACCACATGTAGAAGATGAGTATGGAAGCTGCAACAAGGATACAAAGTGTTGGAATGGAAACTATATGACTCATGTGAGGTACATTCCTTAATGATGCAGTCTATGCAGATTTACATGCTGGTAGAAAAGAGATATCCCCTTACACCACCTACAATTATAGATATGTTGAACAAGAAGCTTCAGGTTGATTATTTTAGTGAAATGGCATATCAGCTTCTTAAACTTCTCACAAAACAGCTTAAGAATCAATGAAGTGTTTGAAAGCATCCTCCTGGTGATTATGGAGCTTTCAAATGAAGAAACTTGATGATTTTGAAGAAGAATATCAAGTTTAGGGGAGGATTGTTGGGATTAAAAGCCTTCTTAATGCTGCTAGTATTACTGCTGCTTATATTGGAGTTAATGCTGCTCAGTTGTGTTAGTACTACTTAAGAACTTCAGAGAAAAATGCTAAGTATTTACTACTGCTAGTACACAGTTAGTATTGCTAGTGTAAAGTTACTACTGCTAGTACAAAAGTTACTACTGTTAGTACAAAGTTAATGCTGCTGAAGGAGTTAATGCTGTTAGTGAAGAAGTTAGTACTGCTGAGTTTGTTAGTACTATTTACGTGATTTATATGAGTTATTTGTGTAAAAGATATGTATAACTTATTTGTTTAAAAGATTTGATATACTTAGGAAAGTATTGTAAGCCGAGTAGGACTCCTTGGTGTATAAAAGGAGGTCTTAGGGCATAGAGATTAACCCGCCAAAAACCAAAAGAGTCATTCATATAATTCTTAGCTTCAAGGTCTTTGTAACCCTAATACTTTGAGAGTATTCGTATTATTATCATTAATAGTATTGGAGGTTGTTTGTTGAATTATATGTTCATTGATTTACTGTTTCATTAATGATTCTTCTTAATATTAAAGATTAGATTCTGCATAATCTTTAATACATTCAAACACAGTTTCTACTATAGTTGTGTTAGATTTATCTAATATAACTAAACCTTAAGCAAGCATAAGAAATTCAATCTATTGAAGTGGGATCAACAGAATGAGAACAACTACAACTACTATATGATGTACAAGAATCATTAGTATGATCTTGATAATGCATTGGAGATGCGAAACAAGGTACTTAGAGATTGATCGTCTCAAAGGGGTGTTTGGAAATTTCTTCCTTGAAGATAATTACCTACAAATGCTAGAGAAAACTAAACAATAACTAAAGAGGAGATGATGATCAGTAGATTAGAGAAAGAAATGCTAAAAAATAGGTGAGAAAGACATGAGAAATAGCTTGGTAGTTATAGCCAAAAACCTGCATTGTAGCCCGGTTCTGCCGGTTTTGTTGCAGAAAGGAACCGGCCAGTGTT
Organism: Tanacetum coccineum; assembly: GCA_026074375.1. Taxonomy (NCBI): domain Eukaryota; kingdom Viridiplantae; phylum Streptophyta; class Magnoliopsida; order Asterales; family Asteraceae; genus Tanacetum; species Tanacetum coccineum. Next base: position 20,353 of record BQNB010078648.1, on the reverse strand, counting down.
CTTCAATGGAACCGACCAACAGTAACCAAATCCAAATTTTGATATGCAAAATATTGAGAGATCATATGTAATCTTGTAAGATTATCCTAAGATATGTTGTATTTGATGATGTCATGAATGATGATAGTAGTATTTAGACTATTTACTTATAATTCTAAGTATTTCTAAAAATGGAAAGGTAAGAGTTGATATAACATGTGTGTGATTTGGGTAGTTTACTTCAACACGGATTTATTAGTTGTTATCAACAAAACATAGTAAGATCATAAGATAGAAATAAACGTTTTTACCGGTTTATTTGTATTATTAACAATCTCCCCCTTTTTGTTGATGAAAAAATATAAAATTTAGTGGAAGTAAACTAGCCAAATGGAAGTATGATTCATGATTAAGGGTTATGTTAAGTTCCATTTTACTTCCCTTATCCTCCTTTTTGTCGAAACAAGAAGATTGAAGAGATAATTCTAGTTGAGCAACATAGACTTCTTCATTTATAAAATCGTTTAGGAAAGCACTTTTGACGTCCATTTAAAAAAGTTTGAAGTCATGTGCACAAGCATAAGCAAAGAGGATTCTTATAGATTCTAATCTTGCTACGGGAGCATAAGTTTCATAGAAATCTATTCCTTCTTGTGGGTTGTATCCTTGTGCAACAAGTCTAGCTTTGTTTCTAGATACGACACCATTTTCATATAATTTATTTTTAAAGACCCATTTAGAACCTATTATGGTTTGGTTCTTGGGAGGAGGAACAAGACTCCAAACATCGTTTGTTTTGAATTGGTTTAAGTTTTTCTTGCATAGTCATAGTCTAACTTTCATCTTGTATGGCTTCTTTAACATTTTTAAGTTCTATGGATGATACGAAACAAAATAAGTTACTTTGACTTTGGACTTGAGATCTTAAGGTTCTTTCATTAAGCTTACCTATGACCAAATCTATGGGATGGTCTTTGGTTTCCTTGCTGTTAATAATTTCTTTGTTTAATGGTTCATTTTCCTTTATTTCACTGTCTTTTATTTGGTTTTCTATGATTTGACTTTCTATTATATCATCATCTACTAAAGGTGTTGGCTTTGGAGGTGGACTTTCGTCGAATCTTACATTTAGAGATTCTTTGACCCTTATGGTTTCTTTATTTAGAATTACATATGCTCTACTATTAGGTGAGTAACCAAGAAATACGCCTTCGGTAGATTTTAAGTCAAATTTGGTGAGATAGTCCTTATTATTAAGAATGAAACATTTACTGCCGAAAACCTTAAAGTATTCTAAGGAGGGATTTTTACCTTTGAAAAGCTCGTAAGGAGTTTTTTCGAAGAAAGGTCTAATTAAGATCCTATTCAAGATATTTGTGGAGGTGTCGACGACATTACACCAAAACTTTTGAGGGATTGATTGTTCATTAAGCATGGTTCTACTCATTTCTTATAAAGTACGGTTTTTACATTCAACTATCCTATTTGATTATGGAGTACGAGGAGCCAAAAAGTTATGAGTGATACCATTAGCATAACAAAATGCTCCAAATTATACTTCATTATCAAATTCCCGACCATGACCCGTACGGATTGAGATAATAAGACAACCTTTTTGTACTTGAATCTTTTTACTCAAAAATTTAAAGTGGTCAAAATCTTCATTTTTGTGTTTTAAAAATCTTGTCCAAGTGTACCTTGAGTAGTCATCGACAATGACCAAAGTGTAGAAGTTACCTTCGTAACTTTAGACGGCCGATGGTCCAAACAAGTCCATATAAAGAAGTTTTTTTTTTGGTAAAGGGGAAATTACCCCGGTAAATTATATTAACCAAAAAACCGTTTAAGCACAATGGAATGTGGCTAAGATACCACATTAACCTCAAGCTACGCTTGAACAACTAGAGGACGAGATGACATGCCATCCGCCTATGCCCTATCCATACATAACCAATTACACCAATTGGAAAAAACCACCTAATAGAACATAAATTAAATAAAACAGCCATTACGAAAGAAGGGCTTCCGAAATATTCCATTGCTTCAAGATATCCAACCCCGCCTTTGACTTCTTGAACCGGCAAGACAAAAGCTTGAGACGAACCGAGGACTTAATACTACCAATGACATGGTCAACCGTATTCTTCCCTTTCTTAAATAAACGATCGTTCCTCTCACGCCATAGGAAATAAGCTGTAGCAGCTAGGACCAGCTTAGACACAACACACCTAGTTGTTGAAACCATGTTTTTAGACTTATGGCTTGAGTGTACTTGTTTTCCAATGTTGCAAGTGTCACAAAAATGACTTTCAAATTTTAGTTTAGGCAAGTTTCTAACAAGCTCTTTAGATGATAGAAATTGAATAAGTCACATATTAGCGTAACCTAATCTTCGATGCCATAAGGTCGAAGTATCATCTATCGATGTTAGACAAAGACTATCTTTGGGTGAGTTTCCCATTTTCATTATATAAAGACCATTTTTCCTTATCCCTCTTCCTATGGTAATGTCGTCTTTAAGTATTTCACTACCGGTGTAACTAAATAGTACTTTTCATTTTTTATTACATATTTGTCCTATACTAAGTAAGTTAAAGCTAAGATTTTCTACATGGCTAACATCATGAATAGTAAGAGATTTATGAGTGATTGTACCTTTTTTGATGATTTTGCTTTTAGTGTTACTTCCAAATACTACATTACCTTCGTATATAGCCTTATTAGAAGAGAAGAGATCTTTGTTGCCCGTCATATGCCTTGAACACCCATTGTCTTTGATCCATTCATCCAGTTCTAGCTTGACTTTTAGTCGAACCTAAAATCACAAAACAACTCAAGCATTTGGTCCCCAATATCTCATTGGTCCATTAGCGTTATACATGCCATTTGGTTGGTTCATGTATGGGTATGGAGGACAAGATCCCCATGGACCAAAGTTAGGGGTTTGAAACTGATAGCCTTGTTATGTTGAATAATCCCAACCAACTTGATGGTAATCGCTTTTTGGATATAGTGTGTTGGTTCTTCTATGGGGCGTTTTAGGATGTGTTTGGATTTTACTTTTTCTAAGTCCTTGACTAAGTTTAAGGATTGGTGCTTGTTTTACATTCTTTACAGAAGTGTTTGACAAAGGTTTTCTAGTTATTTGTATGAAACTATTTTTCTTTACTATGTTAGACTCCAAAGTTTTAGCATTTTTTGCAGAGAGCTGGTTCTATTCGATTGAACTGGTCGGTTCTCTTGCAAAGGGAACCGGCAATGCTGGTTCTATGGTAGACATTTCTTTGTCTACAGGTGCTGACTTTTTGGTTTTAGTGTTGATAGTAGAAGCTATGTCGTCTGTGAATCTAATCCCATGCTTATCTTTTTATGTTTTTTTATTTTTCAAGCATTTCTTGCAAAAAGATACTACTACTTTTGAAACTAGCTAGTTTTAAAGTTAGTGAGCTAACTTTAGATTCAAGGTTGACACATGATTCACATTCGTGGTAAATTTCCTTGTTTCTTTCTAGTTGTTCTACACTTTTTTTAAGATCACAAGTCTCGTTTTTTAGTACTTCAATTTTAGCCTTTAGATGTTTGTTTTTGTTGATAATCATAAGACTAATTTTGCATAGTTTGTCATACTCATTTTGCAATGACTCATTATCTAGAGATGAACTACTGTAGTAAGGAGTGTCAGATAATACCTCATTGGTGTCGTGTGCCATGAGACAAATTTGGTCCTTCTTGGTGTCTTCTTCACTATCGCTCCAACACCCAACAACAAATGCCTTTTGATCATTGAAGGAGTGTTTGGGACAATCACTTATGAAGTGGTTTGGATCACCGCACTTGAAACACCTTCGGTCTTCTTTCTCCTTTTTGTCTTCCCTTACTTTTCGGAAGTTCTTTTTGTTGTCATGAGGTTGATGAACAAACTTGCCTCTTCTTCTAAAGAATTTTTTGAAATCACTTACCGCTTTTCACAGTTTGTAATTAAGGTGCTAAGGTTAATAAGATTGTCACGGATCAAATTAACCAAGACGAGCATATATCGAATAATGCAAAGAAAGCAATAAAAGGATGATTCAAGCAAATGATTAAAGTATGTTTGTTTAGGCAATGATCACTTAGATAATGAAGTGTTTAGGATAGTGTTTATAAGTTTAGAAAATAGAGTTATCACAAGTTATAAATCCTTTCGGTCTTTAAATATAACTAGTGATTATATTGATTAATAACAACAAATCCTTTCGGCCTTTATAAGTTATTATAACCAATATATTAAGTGGAATGATTAAACTCATATATAAAAGAACCCTTTCGGCCTATATTCTAGTATAAATATGTTTTACCAATTCAATAAACACATATCAAAATGCTCCATATCCAAGATCACATTATGCCCAAACAAACATAAGATTTCTACTCCATGATCAAAGTAACAAAAAGACATCGCGGATAACATCATCATGGATTTAACAAAGATGTTATATAAGAAAAGTAGTAAGACAAGATTCATACCAATTCCAAGAGAAAAGTATGGTGATTTCACAAGAATTTCAAAAGAACACTTTATTATATTTGAAGCAAAATCCGGAAACTATGAACAATTCTGTTACAATCGCTTATAGATTCGAAATAACACTACAACTATGCCTCTTTGATGGATCAAAACCTAAAAACAATGATGAATATCAACCAAGACTCTCCAACTTCTTCAAGAACTTTGATTATAACGGTAGTGGTCGATGGTGGTGATGGTGGTTGAAGGGTGGTGATGGAGGAGAGGTTTTGAAGGCCTTTAGCCTCAAAAATAACCCTCGTAAAGGTTCCAAACGAATGGAATGGTTTGTAGTGAAGGTGTGTGAGATGGGATGGTTTGAGAGGGTATTTATAAGCTTTTCGGAGGTCAAAGTGTGCCCCACTTGCAAATAAGTGCGCCGCACATCGTGAGTTAATGCACTTAGCATTTAATTGCATTTAATTCTTGCACCGACTCAAAAGTGCGCCGTACTTTTGGGTAAAACCGCCGCACTTTGGGATTTCTTGAAAAAGTGCGCCGCACATTTTAGGAAGTGCGGTGCACATTCCGCATTTTCAGGAGATGACCTTTCGCGTAGTTATAGATAATTCTTTCCCGGACGCGTGGCCGCCAGAATCGCGTCAAACGAAGTTTGTATGACCGAGTTATGACCAAAACAATGAATAGGTGTCGGGAGATCATTAACTTGAGTTATTTCTTCGTTTAAGCTTCAATTCTTTGTGTAATCTTTTGTTTTCTTCCACAACACATATCATGAACCTATAATAGCAAATATACTTGATTAAGTACCAAAAGTTCATGAGAAATGATCAAATAAATGCAAATAACGCCACCGAAAACATGTATAATTTAGGCGTTATCAGGATCACATCACTTGAAACACCTTCGGTCTTCTTTCTCCTTTTTGTCGTCCCTTACTTTTCGGAAGTTCTTTTTGTCGTCATGGGGTTGACGAACAAACTTGCCTCTTCTTCTAAAGAATTTTTTTGAAATCTCTTACTGCCATGGCATACTCTTCATCAACGCCATCCGAACAAGATCCTTCTTCATCACTTGAGATTTTTCTTGCTTTGAGAGCAAGTGATTTGTGCTTTTCTTTCTTGCTCTTAGAAATCTCTAAGTCCTTTTCAAGATAAGTCCTTGGATTCTTCTATTACCGTTACCTTCGGACGCCATTTGGTAGGGAGAGCCCTCAAGAATTTCCTAATATGATTACGACTTGAAAAAGATTCATCAAGTGCTTTTAGTGATATAATAATAGTATTAAATCTTGCCAAGGCATAATTAATAGTCTCGTCATCGAAATTTGTGAACTCTTCATACTTTTGAACAAACAAGTCTATTTTGTTATCTTTAACTTGCTTATTTCCTTGATGAGTGATTATTAGTGAATTCCAAATGTCTTTGGCCATATCACACATGAAAATTCTTTCATGTTCCTTTTTAGGTAAAGCGTTGTATAAAACCAATTTTGCTTCATCATTTTCTAATGGCTTTCTTTATATTTTTTATAAGGAATAATTTCAACCTTACCCTATTTTTGAATGGTAGGTTTCTAGTTACCATGAACTATAATATGTCAAAGATCAATATCTTTAGACTTTACATAAGTTTCAAAATGGTTTTTCCAATAAATAAAGTAATTAGCCTCAAAGAGAGGTGGTCGTTGCATAGATTGACCTTCTTTATAGTTTTTTGAATCCATTATCGTTTTAAAGATTTAAAATACAATATATTTTAAAAACTTTTATAAACTAGCTCTTGATACCAATTGTGGAAAACTAGAAGGGGGGGTTGAATAGTTTTCCTTTTTTAAGTTTTACTTTTCAAATATTTGTTATGCTACTAGGTGACCTTTGCTGCCCCTACTCCATTCCCCGAGTCACCTACTCAGGAGTTCGTAAATACTAGTCACCAATCTCCTTTAACCGGTGGAGAAGTCTCACAACGTTGCTTACACGTTTTAACGGTACAAAGCTAGATATCGGATTCTTTACAAGGTAGAATCAGACCAACACTAAAACACTTGATTTACAATGAGCATGAGAACAACTACAACTACTATATGATGTATAAGAATCAGTAGTATGATCTTGATAATGCAATGGAGATACGAAACAAGGTACGTAGAGCTTGATCGTCTCAAAGGGGTGTTTGGAAATTTCTTCCTTGAGGATAATTACCTACAAATGCTAGAAAAAACTAAACAAGAACTAAAGAGAAGATGATGATCAGTAGATTAGAGAAAGAAATGATAAAAAATGGGTGAGTAAAACATGAGAAATGGCTTGGTATTTATAGCCAAAAACCTACATTGTAGCCTTGTTCTACCAGTTTTGTTGCAGAAAGGAATCGGCCAGTGTTCTTCAATGGAACCAGCCATCAGTAACCAAATCCGAATATTAATATACAAAATCTTGAGAGATAATATGTAATCTTGTAAGATTACCCTAAGATATGTTGTATTTGATGATGTCATGAATGATGTAAGTAGTATTTAGACTATTTACTTATAATTCTAAGTATTTCTAAAAATAGAAAGGTAAGAGTTGATATAACATGTGTGTGATTTAGGTAGTTTACTTCAACGCGGTTTTATTAGTTGTTATCAACAAAACATAGTAAGATTGTAAGATAGAAATAAATGTTTTTATCGATGTATTTATATTAACAATGATGATTCCAGTACTAGGATAGAGCCTAGGAGTCATAAGGAAAATCCAGAAATTGTTGATGATGATGATGAGAATGAGAATGAGAAGAAGGATGATGATGATAAGAAAGATGATGACAATGATGATCACACTGATCATACATTGGTCGGAAATTAAGAGATAGGTAGTATGAAGACTAGGAAAGAGAAGATGCAGACACCAATTCCCCCACCCACTAGACCCCCTAGGAAAACCTTATCTTCGGATAAGACTTTATCTTAGGAATTGACGGAAACGGTATCACCCTCCAATGCTACAACATCCAAAGCTCAACGCAAAACAAAACGTATTTCCAGCAAGTACAACTATATTCTAGGACTTATTCACATGATGTGCAAGTGTCAATGTTACATGATTCAGCGCATGGAAAAGAAATATGTAACCGACCGTGAGTTCTGGAAAGTTCATGGAAAGGTCGACAAGGTTCTTCATGAAATCATACCACGGATTGCAGAAAGAGCTACTAATGATTTGATTGAAGGAAACCTAAAAAGAGTTGTGGTTGATACTATCATTCAAGAACGTGATGCATTACAAGTTGAGGTACATGATCTTGTTTTGAAAGAATTTGTTGATCAGGCACCATAGATTATTGAAGAACTTTTCAAGAGTTATGTGTCAAACAACGTTATTCAAGTTCATCCTACTACAAGCACCTTAACTGCTACAACATCTGCTATTCTTCAACAACAATTATATTTGAAGATGAAGTCTAATCTTCAAGATCAAGTAACTGATCTAAAATTGTGGGACGTCCTTAAAAGTAACTTTGAAAAGTCTTCTACCTCAACTACATCTTGTAGGGATGATGCTTTCTGCCCACAACATCATGATGACCATCAAGAAGATGATGCTCCTCCTGAGGGGGAGAAAAAGGCAAAAAGACAAAAGACATCAAAGAGTTCAAAGTCTGTAAGAATTTCTTCATTAAAGCAACCATCAAGTACTTATGTTTATGAACGTCAACAGCAACAACAAGACTGGGATACTTGGATTAAACCACAAGTTACTGATGAAGATGAGGTAATTCTTAAAGATACAACTCCTGAGCTGATAGATGAGATTCAAAATGCTGACAAGCAAATCCCAACTATATATGATTACGCAAGAATGATGGCTACACTGAATGATGTGATGAGTAATGAGTTTAAAGATGCTAAAGAGCATGCCTGTCATTTGGAACAAAAAAATGTTAGGATTATGAAAAAGACTCGGTCACCCCCGTGTATTGTTTAGTATAGCAAAGATCGTAGTCAGAAAGTAAGCGTATGACTTTCGATATTGGGCCGGGTCTTTTACCCAAGTGTTAGGCCCATACCCAAGCCCATAGAGCTCACAAACACATGTATATAAACCCCGAGTAGATGGAATAGTGTTATCCAAAACAGGCGATGACAATGCAAATCCAGACCTATATATGGGATTGATGAGCGGACTGCAATACATATAAAAAGGGGCGGGGCTAACCACGCAGAAATATGGCGCTTAACATCTGACAACACGGGAGAGGTAGATGACACAGCAACTCAGTATTAAAGACATGCGCTAAGACATGCCTCTGTTCATTGGAAAAAAAAACAATGGTCTGTAGGATTATGCGAAAAAGACTCACGGTCAAGCACACCGTGTATGTACACTACTATAAGCACGCTCGTAGTCAGAAAGTAAGCATATAACTTCGTATTGGGGCGGTCAGCTTGTTACCGTGTCTATCTGACGATTATACGGAATCCCATACCTTCAAGTGCCCATAGAGCTCACAAACTACATGTATGCAGCGCGCGATTACCCACGGTCCACATCTAAATTCTACAAAAGAAAAAAACAACAATAGATGCACTATAACAAGTTTTTTTTTTGTATTTATATTTTTTTTTGGGCAGGAAAAAAACAGGTTATGCGGAAAAAGCCAAACTAAACGAAACCCCCTTTCCAGCCATGGAAACTGGGAGGTTGTTCATATTTCATAAGAATACTTAATGTCTGCACTTTCTCCCTCTAGAAGTATCACTATGTAATCACTTGTGTGTAATCTCTGCTCTACAAGATTTAAGTAGCCACCGTACGGGGGAAAAAAAGACCCCACCAGCACCCCATTGTTTGGAAACACCCTCCACGGACGGATGGAGGCTACATAGGTTTTGAATTTTATGGTTTAATTTATTTTTTTAAAGAGTATATTTAATATATAAATTACTTGAATTTTTTCCTTTAAAATACGAGCCACCACACTCTCCACTCTAAAAACCCGTAGCGAATCTTGAGTTTGGCTTTTCAAGACATCATCGACAGCATAGGTCCCACGCAGGAAATAATTGCGACCACCCCTCAAACCTCGATATTTAGAGTATGACGCCGAATGAAAAGGAAATAAAGGAGGAAAGTTTAAAACCAAAAGAAGCCAAAGAAAGTCATGTCAACAGGACACCCCGCCAAGGGCGGAAACCGCAAGGCGGTTAAAACGAGAAAGGATATCATCACAAACGCCAATGGCGGTCCTATCATCTTTTGACTTGGTGTATCATCATGAGTAAACATGTATACAACAGATATGAATGTAATCAGCATCAGCACCAGGTAAATTATTAACTGAGACTTGTCATGTACATGACGTATGGGTGGGCTGGTGGGTTGTGAGTGGGTTTAGATCAACAAATGTAGAGTCAGCGTTTTACTAAGTCTATAGGTACTCATTCTTGACCATAACATACTTTAGTATCTCATGTTTTGTAGACCGATTAAAAAGCACTACAAAGATGGAGTTCTTTCAATACGTTGTTAAAGACTGAAATGAAAGTTCTCTAGCATCAATAGAAGACACTGCAACAAGTTATCAATTAATTCCAAAACAATGTAAAATTCAAGACACAATAAAGCGAATAAAACATCAAGGAACCATCCTTACTAACGGGTCCTCTTCTAGCCACTTCTCGTCTCTCTCTATCTTATTTTCCCATAACCTGGACGCTAGGATCCAAGCGACTTGTAAAGACATAGAAAAAGCATATAACACAGTCGAACATGTTTACAAAAGGTTGATGTTGATTTTGAGAGCCTAGGTTAAGACACGGCCAATAAACTCGCTTTGATAAATCACTGTGATAAGTCTAAGATGTCTACTTTATAGAGGCTGATAAAAGCTTCGTATTTTATGACATACAACGAACTCATCATACAAGCTATTCGAGTCGATGTGCAGCATGACTACTTGACCTACTCACAAGATCCATCTATCTGTCATCTCGTACGATCGTTACTTTGCGTGACAAAATACATTGGTTTTGTCGAGTTTGCGTGTGCTACTATGTAACTCGCGTTTATGTTCCTACATTAGAGGACTTAGCGTTTTCTGATAACTCTAATGCGTTTTCGACATAGAGTGGTTGCCGATTCATTGACCTTGAGCGATTGCGTGCCGTAGTTACTGGTGATACAGCGTCTTTACGCTCATCATACTAGGCATTGCGTTGTCACTTACAAGACTTTATGTTGCCTTCTTGACAAGAGGGGACGACTTCCCTGCCCAATTTTTTCAATTGGGTCTGCCATTTTGCTATAAGTCACAAATTCCATTGCGTTTTGACTAGTTAGCCACAGCCTGAGCGTACTTGACTCAAAGATTCTTCAATCTGCGTTTGACTCAAAGATCTCTTCATTCAGTACTACTAACAATCCACAGCAATGAGACGATCACGCTCACTACTAACAATCCACAGCAATGAGACGATCACACTCACTACTAACATTCATGCCTTGAGACGGTCACGCTCAAGCACAACAATCCATATCATATTAGCAAGTAGCACATAACATACAATGGTCTCGTATAGCCCATGCCTCATTTAAAACACATTATCACAGTAACTAAAACATTTAAACTCATAACATCATTTTCACCCCAAGAAAACATATGAAAAAAGAGCTATGAAACTCACCTGATGCTTAAGCAAATTCCAAATCCTTGCACGAAACTAAACAATCAAAACAAACACGGGTTACACGTGACCAAGCCAAATGCTTATGCCCATGTAACAATCATATGATGGATGTCTAAGGTGTTTAATTACCCTCATGTGTCACCACGACACCATGCCCAACCTTAACAAACATGTTTACACACTTTTCCAATGTTCAACAATTTACCCAAAAACGCAGAATTTTAATGTCACTTTACCATTTTCTAAACCACCCCTGCTGACCTTTATAAATTTTACCAAAAATCACAGGTTCAATATCATGAGTTTACTATCCCCATGATTTTTTCACTAATTTATTTCCACTCTTAAGTACCCTAAATAAAATCAAACTTTTAACTACTCAGTTTCGGATCTGATCGCACACTAAAGTCGATATTGGACTAGCGCCTTCGGAGATGCAAGAATTGTCTGGGCAGCTGCAGGAGTTGCAAGACAAGGGTTTTATACGACCTAGTCATTCTCCATGGGGAGCGCAAGATTCTAATTTAAGTGGGTTTACACTCACAAACCTCGATAATCTGACATAAAATCTGTCGCCAATTTACTGCGTTGGACAACTTTTATCGTAACGAACATTGGAATTGCCTTTCCGACCTAAAAACTTTCGAGGCCTGATGTTCTAGAAAATTAGACTCTCTGAGCTACCTCATAGACAACCGGAAACTTTGACAAAAGCTATTACCACAGCCGAGATAGACAGCCGAAACAACACAGACCCAGAAATTCTACCATAATTAAATCAATTCTAAAGGCGATCTAGAACCTAGACGAATACACCCATGATGATCCCTAATTAAAACCCTAAACATTGTAATGATTAAACACATTAATTTAGAGATTTAATGAAACTCTAATTATCATCTTAATAATGTAACATGAATTAATGATTAAATAATTAACAAAGATAAATTAATACCACCTAGTATTGTTTTTCTTTAACAAAAAGCAAAACCCTATTTTGTCTCCTCTTTTCTCTTTGGTCGACGTTTTCTTCACAAGGGAAAGTTTAGGGGATTTTATTTTTGTATTTATAAGGCCTCAAAAAAAACTAATAATTCCTAATTAAGAATTTGTTTCCAATTACACTCATTTTTTTTCTTTCCTTTCCTTTTTCCCCAATAACCGTCCGAAATGGCCCTTTCAATATATATATATATATATATATATATATATATATATATATATAGAGAGAGAGAGAGAGAGTAGGGATCCAGTGAGAAGTAAATTAAAATAAGAAGTGGTGAGACGTAACCGAAAACCACCATTGAAGAATGCAACGACTCTCATGTAGATGCTTCTATACATCTAGATGCACATATGGAGTTTCAAAAATTAATTTTATGTGTAGAGGTGCCAAAATGATTTCATGATTTTGGCACATGTAGGGGACCAAAAAACAAAGAGAAAACAGAAATGCATCTTAAAATATGTATGGTGCATCTAATTAAAGTTAAAGGTTTACAAAAAGGTTTAGGATATATATCTTTTACCAATTTTAATTAGAGTAGGATTTGTTTTCCTTTTCCCCCTTAAACCCAAAACCGGCCGAACCCTTATCCTTTTTCTTTTTTTATTTTTTATTTTTTTATTTAATTATTAAGTACTTAATTATTTGTATTACCTTAAATTTTTATAAAAACCTAAGCTTATTTGAGTATACCTTTTTGCGTAAACGCACTTTACTAAACCTTTAAAAAAAATAACTTTCCATTTTTATTAAACCTAACTTTCCAAAAATAGAAATTTCATATCTTTCATATCCTAACTACTAAAACCTAATCTTATCTTAAATCACTAACACAAAAATACATATACGTAATAATTACTTACACAATTAACACGAAACCGCTTAAATCACCAAAATCATTTCCTTGTCACCAAAAGTGAACTAAATGAACTCAACCAATCTCACCACCATTCCAATCTTATTGAGATGATCACACTCAATAAATTGACTCCCAATTTCCTACATAATCCACATAAACGCATATAAACACATATAATCACATACACCATATATTGCAACAGATTCACAAGTCAACACTAACGGTTTGACTAACCTGTTCAAATCATGGTTGTCACAGTATCCCCTCCTTTAGGAAATCTTGTCCCGAGATTTAACTAGCCGATTCATCAGCTCGCTCAACGAACAACTGAGGATACTTAGACTTCATATAATCTTCGCGTTCCCAAGTAAACTCAGGTCCACGCTTAGAATTCCAACGAACTTTCACAAGCAAAATCCTACTACGCTTTAAACTCTTAACTTCACGGTCCATTATCTCTACATGTTCCTCAATAAAATGAAGAGTTTTGACAACCTTATTCTTGTCCAATGGCACATGCAAACTAGCATCCGCCAAACACTTCTTTAGGTTTGACACATGAAACGTGTCATGTACTCCACTTAACTCTTCAGGTATTCTCAACTGATAAGCTACAGGACCGATTCTTTCAAGAATTTCAAATGGCCCTACATACCTTGGTGCTAACTTACCTTTTTTCCCAAAGCGAATTACACTTTTCCAAGGCGACACTTTTAGCATAACCCGATCTCCTACCTCAAACTCCTAAAGGTTTTGCGTCGTATTAAATCAGCATAGCCTCATTTGAACGGTCTTTGCCGCTTTGAGCTTTCCTTTAATCAACACAACGTTAATCAGTCCGATTTCATGACCAAAATTCTGGTCCAATCAAACTACTTTCTCCAATCTCAGCCTATAAAAACAGGCGACCTACACTTCCTTCCATACAATGCTTCAAACGGAGCACATCTTATGCTCGAATGATAGCTATTGTTGTATGAAAATTCAGCCAATGGTAAATGAGTATCCCAACTCCCACCAAAGTCAATCACACATGCCCTTAACATATCTTCCAACGTCTGAATCGTATGCTCACTTTGACCATCCGTTGGGGATGATAAGCCGTACTCATATCCAACCTCGTCCCTAAAGCCTTTTGTACAGTCTGCCAGCATCACGATGTAAACCGTCCATCTCTATCTGAAATAATCGACACAGGAACTCCATGTAGCGCGACTATTTCATCGATGTAAGTCTTTGCCAATCTTTCCGTACTATAGTCTTCTCTTATAGCTAGAAAATGAGCTACTTGGTCAGTCTATCGACCATCACCCAAATCACATCATACTCACTACTTTGACCTTGTAAATTTACTGATAACATCCATGGTGATTCTATCTCATTTTTACTCAAGTATCTCAGGCTGTTGTAGTAAGCCAAAAGTCTTTGACATCATAACTTTCACCTCTTAAACAAATCCAACAATTGCTAACATAGATAACTATATCCTCTTCTACACGTGGCTATCAATACATGTCTCCAAAGTTATAGTACGTCTTATCCACTCCCGGATGTACCAAGTACCTTGATTCATGAGCCTCATCCATTACTACCATTCTCATCATTTCCTACTAACAAAATTCATATACGATCCATAAAGTACAAACTCTCGTCCTCCTTCTTTTCCATGTGTCAATCTAACCCATGAAGCCTTTCTGCGCGTACGTTCTCTTGCTAGAATGCCTCATTTTGGGCTGCCAATATCATTCTTCTTACTCCATACTGAATGGTCATAGCCATCGCTCGAACACGTCTAGGTTTTACTCGTTCCTTCCTTCTTAACGCATTAATCACCACATTTGCCTTACCTAGATGGTAGCGAATTTCATACTCATACTCACTATAAAGTCTAATCCATAAAGTACAACCATCATCTGCTCATCTTTTCCATTTGTTGGTCAGGTCATACAGTATTTCTGCTGGCGCGTTCTCTACCTTGGACGTCTCACTTGGAGTAGCCAATATCTTGTCCTTAACACTTGACTGGATAGTCATGGACATTGCTCTTACTCGTCTTAGTTTCACTCTCCCTTTCTACTCAATGCATCAACCACTACATTCGATTAATCGAAGCGTCACACAAATCATTCTTCAAAGTCTAGAAAGCCTCTTCTCGTTCTGCGCCCCACTCGTACTTCTGATTCCTCTAAGTCAGGGAAGTAAGGGGTTTAACAATCTTAGAAAAATTTGCGATGAAACGTAGGTAGGTAACCTGCCAATCCTAAGAATAATCATATCTCGGATGGTGTCGTAGGTACTTCCCAATTCTTCACTACCTCACTCTTAGTAAACTTAGCATACAACTTCTCCTTCCTCAGTAATTCCAACACTAACTTCAAATGAACTCCATGCTCCTCTTCTTAACAAACGACACTGGTGCTCCCCAAGGAAAATGACTAGGTCGTATGAAACCTTCGTCTTGCAACTCTTGAAGTTGTTCAGACAATTCTTGCATTTCCGAGGGTGCTAGACGATATGGAGACTTCGCGACTGGCGTCGCTCCAGGAACTAAGTCTACGCGGAACTCAACTTGTCATTGCGGTGGTCATTGACAAGTCTTCTGGAAACACATCAATAAAATCTCGTACGACGGAAATATCACTCAATTTCAGTTCATCTACCTTTGTGTTCATTAAGGTTTTCACGACTCCTTGAGTACGTTCATCATGAACCCGACGTATCTCATCACCTTCCAACGGTATCCTAACCACCTTCTCATGACATACCATCACAAACTTCCTCTTGGACAACCTGTCCATTCCCACAATCACATCACAGCTTCCACGATTCAACGATATCAACGAACTCCAAGGGTTACGAACAATCGAATAGGGTAACAAACGAATATCGAGTCAAAGGCTAGAATGCATATAGGGGATTCCACATATGCAAGTAGACGTGGATCAACTGACATAAGAATCCTTTGAAAGAAAGGACACGTATATGTACCGAGTGAAAACGCAACGAAAGAAAACCAACAAGCGTACCACGACAAATGAACACATAATAAAAATCAATACTAAAGACGGAAATTCTTATACCAATTATCGACTTTACTCGAAAGACCAAATTAAATAATGTTTTTTTATAAAAATCGATTTAAATTAAGAAAGTCACTTTAAGTATAAAAATCATTTTAAATAATAATGAAATTGTCTTAAATGTAATCTTTGAAAAATTCATTCTGGTTGTCATAAAAATCTAGAGATGGTTATCTAATGGTGTATCGTACCTTACCACTATGAATCACTTTAAACCAGCTTTTTATAATAAAATAAAATTTATTTAACCACTCAACAATTTTCATATCCTATTTGTATAGACCATTTAAACATATACTATTTACAAAGAGCATTTTAAACACAGTTTTTTTTCAAACACTAACACAATACTTCAAAAGGACTTTTATAATTAGACATCAATTATGAAATATGTTACTTAAACAAAAGACACCATAATACCAAAAGGGATCGTAAAACATCCTACAGACTCTAATACAATTCTATTGTTTGAAAACGAAAGAAAATACCAGGAACCATGTACTCAAAATAAAATCAAACGAACACGTACAAGAAAAATTATGCAAGACGTTACGTACCCAAAAGAAAACATAAGGTCTCATCCAAAATAATGATCAACAGAGCAAACCTAAAAGCATCGATACTAACACGTCGCCAACGGGTTACGAAAACCAAGGGATATACAACAAAGGGAGTAATGATCCACACTAATATGATAGGAACAATTAGTGCTTAAAAGAAACGTTTGATACTCATACAAGTAATCATAGCAACGAAAGAACTAACGAAACGCGCCTATATCTGAAAGAGCAGATTCTGAACAACCAATATACATCGAGACGTCGAATAGGAAAAATCGAGTATCATTACTATCAAAGTACGATGAAGGGATGCTAAGCTTAGACTTAGGAAATCCGAACAAACAACCGAGCAAATGAGCAACCTCTATAATAGCAATACTAGGCATTCACAAATACTAGATAGAAGGGAAACTTACTATCCATACAACTCAGCTTATCATATCCTCCAATTAGGATAAGAGAATAATTTTTTATCATACCACCATCCTTCTCATGAATACACATATCAAAGAAAAATATATTACACTACCACCTTACAACCAAACACAAATAAATGCAATCATGGTCACAAGTCTACGTGTGTGATGCCTTTATAATTATGTTGGCCACCATAATTATAAGTGCCTCCTTTCACACGTATACTTACTTCCAAGATTACCCATATAAATCATAATTCACATATAAGCACGTATACCACATTGCACATCTTAAACCACTCAAACTTAACACATAAGGGATGCTCCATCAAATAACTACTTACTTATATCAAAATAACATCGAAACGACATAAAGGAATGAAATTCTCGCACCAATTCCCAAAATACGAAATATCCGAAAGAAATAATCAATAAAAACATGACGAGGTAAAGGATGGGATAAACTAATGTTGGGCCTTGCTTGGGTTTGACTTTGCCTCCGCAAGAATCACCCGACTCCGCGGGTCCAGCCCTACTACGCGCATCTGACAAACGATCAACTATCCTATCTCCTTTGGTTCCACAAGAGGCTCCTCTTATGGATCCTTATAATGCTTAAGTCCAGTTAGGAAAACGGTTCCCCAACGAGACTTCTTACGGGTGAGGGAAAAACATAGCTAAAATACTAAGAAATTAATACATATCATATCAGATAATGGAAGACAAAATAACTAAATGAAAACTTAACAAACTAGGAAAATATAAGCTATGCAATATAGCAGGGAAGCATAGCAGTTATAGCATTAAACACTTAAGCCCTAAATGCATCTACATAAAGGACCCCTAGGTTATAGTCTAGGCTCAACCACCTACTTCTCTATAACCAAAGGCTCTGATACCAATCTGTCACACCCCGCCAAGGCGGAAACGCGAGGCGTAACAAGAATGGATATCATCACAACACAATGGCATCTATATAGAGGAACTAAAATGCATTATATAAACAAAGCATAGACACAAAGTGTCATGAAAATATCTAAAACAACATGATAAAA
This sequence comes from Tanacetum coccineum, assembly GCA_026074375.1. Lineage (NCBI taxonomy): Eukaryota > Viridiplantae > Streptophyta > Magnoliopsida > Asterales > Asteraceae > Tanacetum > Tanacetum coccineum. The sequence continues at coordinate 2,218 of BQNB010078648.1, read as the reverse complement.
TAAAAGGCGTCTTATATTGATGAAAAAGGGGTTCTCGCCAATATCAAGACATGCAACATCCAAAACAACCTAAACAAATCAATCTAAATCATTCAATCAATGCAACACATAAAACTAGGAGATTTAACTCTGCATGCAGCCTATGGTCTCTCTAGCCACTTCTCTTAGTCTTAACATCCTCATGATGCTCACCTGAAAATGATGCTTAAAAACGTCAACATAAAGTTGGTGAGAGTCATAGGTTTAAGACACGAAATTCAAAGTTTAAAAACAATTACTGTGATTAATGCAAACATAGCAGGACAAATACTTCACTATCATATAAGCAAACATGCAAATGCAACCAATCACGAACATGGGAACGGAACGTGTCCCGCGATCCAACAAATATCAACAATTAGGTAGGAACGTTACCCCCGATCCAAATTACATAACCAAATGGGTAGGAACGTTACCCCCGATCCAATATCAACGACTCCAATTGATCACACAGCCATGGAGCGTACCACATACACGAACAATTTGGGTAGGAACGTTACCCCCGATCCAATATCAACGACTCCAATTAATCACATAGCCATAGAGCATACCACATAACATATAGCACGTAGCATATAATAGCCAAGTATGTCCATACACTTTCAAAATAAAGGCATATAATCACAGTAATAAAACATATCAAATCCATAGCATCATTTCCATCCCAATTTAAAAACAATGTAAAAATGGGACTATGAAACTCACCTGATGCCCAAGCAGCTTCCAAACAATATCAACACAAGCTACACAATACAAACACAAACGCGTTACACGCGACCAAGCTAAAAGCTCAAGTCCATGTAACACTCACACATGATGGATGTCTAAGGGTTTGATTAACCATCATGGGTCACCCCGACACCATGCCTAACCTTAACCATCTTGTTAACACATTACACTAGCTACTTACAATTAACTCAGAATTGCAGAATTTTAGTGCCTCTTTACGTACCCAAAACCCTTACTTAATAACCTTTATAATTATACATATACTAAAGGACAGGAATTGGGATTTGTGCCTATTTAATGCCACATTAAAGTGCAACATTAATGGCCGGTTGACCCGGCTGTGACCCGGCGGGTTCCGGCGGGTTGACCCGGCTGTGACCCGGCGTGTTCTGACGGGTTGACCCGGTCCGGCCCTTTTTTTTCTATTTTTTTTAAATAAAATTATAATTTTTTTTCTTTTACGAAATACCCCCTCACAGTATGCATCAAATTATGAAAACTACCCACATTTAAAAAAATCTTTTTTTTTTCGTTTTTTCCCGCGCTCCGCAGCGGAGCGCGGGTTTACAAACCTCATGCATACTTAGACTCCAATTTAGAAGCTCTACTTTGGGGGATTTCTAATAGACACATAAGAATTAACTACTATAGAAGGGCTAAGTCTAATTCAAATTTTAAGTTAGGGTTTTACCCTCCTAAATCTGACCTAAATCTGACCCATATTTACTGATTTGACAACTTTTCTTGTTTAGACCAATTGACCAACTTCCCAAACTCAAACTCATTCGAGGCTGGATTTTTTGGAAAGTACATTCAATGAGCTACTGTTTAGAGTCCTAAAACACTCAAAAAACTATAACCCTCATGGAGATATTTACTCGTGAACACAGCCCTAAATTCTGCTCATCCTAATTTATAAATTAACGCAAATTAAACCCTAACACTTCGCCAACACGCATCTAATTGATCACTAAGAACCCTAATTAGTATATTAACTTTAATTTACAAAATATTTAAAACCCTAATTTTTTCCTTCTTGCTCTTTGCTATGTTGGCCGATCTATTCCAAGGGGGGAAGAAATTCGTTTTTGGGGTTTATTATTTAATATATATTAAGGTTACAATTTCCTAATTTGAATTATACTAGGATTGGGCCTTATATCTATTCCAGGGGGGGAAGAAATTCATTTTTGGGGTTTATTATTTAATATATATTAAGGTTACAATTTCCTAATTTGAATTATACTAGGATTGGGCCTTATTTTCTTTCATATTCTTTTTTTCCTTTATTCGGCCGAATTATGGCATATATACATTTTTTTATTTTTTTATTTTTATTATTAATTAAATAATTACATATATTACCTTAAGTTTTCATAAAAACCTAAGCTAATTTGATTAAACCTTTTTTACTTAAACGCTACATACTAAACTTTCTAATTATAACTTT
>BQNB010078647.1:0-30487 GCA_026074375.1 Tanacetum coccineum | reverse complement strand
ATGATTAAAACCGATAAATGAATTAACGGGATTTTACAAAATCAATAGAAAAAAACCGTGAATGAATTGATTCGGACTCAGCGGCCAATGATTTAATTGTCTAAAAACAAATAATTTTCTGGCTAGGGTTACAGCAGATTGTTTAAATAGGCTCACCAATCTGAAACGGGCCAAAAAATACAGATGGGTCGTGAGCTAGAACAAAAACAAGTGTAACACAAATTCCAAAAAACTAAAAAATGTCAATAAATCGTAGTAACCGAGGGTTTTAGGCCTCGAAAAATCCGTAACCAGCTAAAGAGTGGTTACAACGTGATCCGTCTCGTTTTTCTCTTCGATTTGAGAGGTCACGGGCCTGAAACGGACTTACGGATCAAAAGTTATGGCTGTTTTACTGAAACCCTTTTCTTCACACAAAAAAAATCTTAGTAAACCGCTGTCAATTAGTAACTCGCTGTTTGATAACTCGTTGTTTGATAACTCGCTGTTTAGCAACTCGCTAACTCGCTGTTTTAGCAACTCGCTGTTTTAGCAACTCGCTGTTTTAGCAACTCGCTGTTTTAGCAACTCGCTGTTTTGGTCAACAAACCGCCGTTGACTATTTCCTTAAATCGTGGATCTTGTCCCCTAGCTAGTCAAACCGCCGGCTAGAGATATAATTATTTAAGCAACTCTCCACCAAGAACACAAGGACGAATTAAGCAATATTCAACCAAATAAGCCTTTTAGCCACGAAATAAGCTATGAATATGCAATACTAAGCGTCTCTAAGAAGATTTAACACACAATAACATGTATATCTTTGTGGATCGTCCAAAAACCAAGCAACTCTCCACGAAGAACATAGAAGAAATTCGAACCTTTAATCTTTGTAATCGAACTTGGAGCTTGTAGATCACATGTCATAGAAACAACATACCTTCCTTAGCATTTATAGCATGAAAAACAACACGATTAACCAACCAAATGAGCTCAATATATGATTTTGAGCCGTGGGGTTTTAGAGCAAAAATAAGCCACGAATTATGAGCTTATTAACCACACAAATTAAACACGAATCCACCCTTTGCTCTGGTACCAATTGTAGGATCCCGTTAACACTTCATAACATATAATCGATCACGAAATCGGACTAGAAATGAGAAAGAGAGAGTTGTTCTAGAGAGAGAAACTAGAGAGAGAATTGAGAGAGAAAAGAGAAAAGATAATTTTAGATATTTTGAACAACTTACTCTTTTCTAAATAGAAAAGAGTTTATATACCCCGTCGCGTTAAAGGTACGCGCGGGATATTTAACTAGGACCCGGGCTCGGGTTTTGCTTGGGATTAAACCCGAAACATATACAATATTAGATTCACTATCGAGCCCGATTCCCGATAATATCCTATTACAACGTTAACTAATTAAAGACCGAAGCTCCATCGTAGAGTGACCGAACTTCCTTGTTCGACTCAATAAATTAAGGCTAACATATGTCCTGTTGTTGAATCTACTTGTGCAGATACTATGGCTGACATGAACATTCCTGCGAATGATGCTCCTGCTGTACAAGCTCCTGTTGTTGCACCACCGACCAAAACGGATGATCAAATATTGCCGTTAAGCAAGTGGGTGCCCATCGGCAAGAGCAACTGCGTACTCGATGTGCACAAGCCTTAGAGGAATCCTATCTTCCCGATTGCTGCGGCCTTACTGAAAAACACCAACTTCTTCAGGGCCTTCATGGAATCCTCTACGATTTCGGCTCTCTAAATTCAGCAGTTTTGGGACACCATGTGCTTTAACTCATCTACTGGGTTGTACAATTGTCAGTTGGATGAGCAATGGTTCAACCTGCACAAAGATATTCTCAGAGATGCACTTGATATCACTCCAACCAATGACAACAATCCTTTTGTGGCTCTGCCTTCCAGTGATACAGTTATTGAATATGTCAACACTCTGGGATACCCCAGTACGCTCAGAAATGTGTCTGCCATGTCTGTTAATGCACTCTATCAACCATGGAGAGTTGTCTTGTTCATGATTAACATGTGCCTTACGGGTAAAACTGCTGGATATGACAGGCCAAGACATCTTATGCTTCAGATCCTTTAGGGTATCATTCATCGCTCCAACATTGACTATGCGGAAAGGATCTGGGAAGAGTTTGTTCAATCTATACAAACCTTTCTTACTGACAGGAAGAATCTAGCTACGACTGCACGTGGAAAGAAGAAGACCGCTCATTTGCTCATTCCAAGTGTCAGGTTTACCAAACTGATCATCCATCATCTGAGAAGCAAGCACAACATTCACCCAAGGACTGGGTCGGCTCTTCACTACTCACATGAGGAAAGCATTCTGAACATTCTCAAGTTTGTTGGAAAGGATGGTAGAGATATATTTGGCATGCCGATACCTGATGCTCTACTCACTGGTGAAATTAAAGCAGCACCCTACTACGGCGACTACCAAGATCATGTTGCCAAGTATCAACAATTTCTGGATGCAGAACGTGGCAAGGCTGAGGAAAGAGGAGCAACATAGTCTTCTGATGCTACCAAGATCACTAAACCCGAGGCAGCTAAGGTTGCTAAACCCGCTGGTGATAAGGCACCAAAGCCCACTGCTAATCAACCACCTAAACCCAAACCAACAATTACACAACCATCTAAAGTGGCCTCCAAAAAGAAACGAAAACTGGTTAAAGAAACTCCTGATGAACCATCACCAGCAAAAAGATCAAAGGGTGGACTAGTGGGAAAAAGACGCAAGCCGAAAAGCCCACTTAAGTTGGTTTATGAGCCTAGTGATGAAGGTGTTCCTGTTGAGGATCCTACCCATACTGATGAAGAAGCTGATCTTCAACGGGCCCTGGAACTAAGTTTAAAGGAACAAGCAGGACAAACTCAGGGACCAGCTCGTCCGGTGGTATTGAGGGAGCCTGACTCTGGGAAATATCAACTGCCTCCTGAGGTACAAGAAAAGGGGAAAGAGAAAGCCATTGATGAACAAGCTGTTCACGATCTACTCACCCTTCAGACTCCAACGAAGAAGAGTCTTGTAGATCAATTTATCTTTCATAGGCGCCCTCCCATGCACACTGAACCCACTGGACAGGCTGAATCACCTTCCTTAGATGTTGAGCTACCTCTGACTAACAGTGAAACGGAATCAGACAAGGAAGTACCTGTGATTAATGTTGGAGATCAAGATGAAGGCCAGGCTGGACCAAACCCTGGTGAACAAGATGAAGGCCAGGCTGGACCAAACCCTAATATACAAGATGAAGGCCAGGCTGGATCAAACCCTGGTGATGCTGCAGAGTCTCAGCCCCAACCAAGTCATGGGGTTCATTTTGGACCAAACCGTGAACACATGGACTTTGAGGCTACTGATGCTTCATCTCAGCAAAAACCAGAGCAAATGAATGAGGAGTTTACCACAACTGCTTACCCAAATGTTTAGGAGAACCTCAAACTGCCAACTGAAGATTAGGTGATTCTAGAAGAACCTGCAAGCTCCACGGGAACCTTGTCTTCTCTGCAAAACCTTGATAAAGATCTCAGCTTCACTGATCAATTTTTCGTCGAGAAACCACATGAAGAAGAATCAGGGAAAACGAATGCTGAAACAGAGGTTCAGTCAATGGTTTCAGTCCCCATTCATCAAGACACTTCTTCGGTTCCCCCAATGACCACTCCGGTTATTGATCTCACAACGATGCAATCCGACTCTCCACTACCAACATCAACAGCAACAACCTTAATAATCACAACAACAACATCTCTACCACCACCTCCTCAACCACAACAAAGCACCGCAGATCCAATCCTAGTAAGTCGCATAGGTGAGCTGGAACAACATATGGCGGATCTGATTCAAAACAACTTAGCCCTGGAGGAAAGGTTGGACAAATGAGGGACCCGGCTATACAACTTGGAGAATCTCAATATTCCCCACAAGGTAAGCCAAGCAGTTGATGAGATAGTCAATGATGCAGTAGACTGGGCAATGCAAGCTCCACTTTGAGCTCGCTTCTGGGATCTGCCCACCATTGATATGAAGGAAATACTTCAACAATGGATGTTTGAAGATAACTCCTACAAGGCTCATGAGGCTCACAATGACTTATATGAGGCTTTACAGAAGTCATTGGAGCTAGATGTTTCAAATCAACGTCTAGCTGATAAAGAGGAAGCTCGCAAGAAGAAAAGAAAGAAGCGTTCAGCTCCAAGAACTCCTTCTGGGTCTCCACCTTCTTTGCCATCACCTCCATCCCCTCCAGCAGGTGCATTTGGTGCTCCAGGTACTTCAGGTGCATCAAGATCCTCTCTGCTTCCATCACCTCCTCCTCCTCCATCTACTAGTGCATCAGGATCTGATCAGCTACAAGGCAGTAAGGCTCCAAGCTCGTCCAAGCCAGCGGCCTCCACACATCAATCCATGGCTTGGACTACATCTGACACTAGATTCGAGTTAATTGGTTTTACAACAGCTCTAGAGTTATCTCCAACTGACTATCTGATGCAGGATAATTCCATTCCAGAAGAGTAGGTACATTTGTCTGATGATGAAGACTCCGAGAATGATCACCAACCAAAAGCTGACTCGAGAAAAGACTGGTGGAAACCCCTACCTGAAGAGGAAAGACCAGCGACTCCTGAACCTGCCTGGACTATTCCTTCTTCCAACAAGTCAGATGTTGTGAACAACTGGGCTTCTGCGTTGGCCACAACTTATGAGCCCCCAGCTGAGAACTCGTTGCTTGCAAAGATTGGAGATATGACAACCTTCATGAACTGGTACTGCCAAAAGGTGAACAAAACCGTGCTTACGCAAGCAGATTTCGAAGGGCAGGCTTATGAAGTTGTTAAAGCATTCTACCCAGATGTCATTCACCTTCAGTTCCAGATGGAGGAGTGTCACAAGATGCTCACAGCTCAGGTTGACTGGACGAATCCAGAAGGAGATCATGTCAGAATCGATGTCAACCGACCACTGCCTCTCGGTGGACCTCCAGGTCATGTCACTATTCAACCACAATTCTTCTTCAATACAGACTTGGAGTATTTGAGATATGGCAGCAAGGGAAGCAATCCTGCACTATCAATTTCCAAGATGAAGGCTGCTAGTTATCCTGACTTTGGGCTTGAACTGCTAGTGCCGGAACAAATGTGGATTGATGATGTGTGTACTTATGACATAAGTGCAAAATATGGCATCTCTCACTGGTGGTTTAATCGACAGAAGTTCTATATTGACAGACATGATTCTCCGTCGCGTAGAAAAGATGTCAGAACACACATGCGGATTCTCAGTGTCGTAAGAATCAAAGCATACTCAAGATACGGGTATGACTACTTGAGCGAAATTGTCCTCCGAAGAGCTGACTTCCAAGAATATACGATTGCTGAAAAAGATTTCAAGAACCTGTATCCTAGTGACTTTGAAGACCTGAATCTACTCCTCCTGCAAGGTCATCTCGATCATCTTCCTGGTTCAGACAAACGGATGCTATCTACTGTTGTCAAGCAATGGACCCGAAACTTGGTGATTCGACAGCGGGTTGAAGACTTTCAACTCGGCATTGAAAGCTACCAGACACAGTTGAACCTCACCAAACCAGGATGGGATGCAACAGGCTACGAGTTCAAGCATGATTATACCATCATTGAGTCTCCTCGAGCAGTAGTGTTCCCGGTAGACAACAATGACCGAAAGATCATGAGGTTCAATGAGATATACAAGTTCAGTGATGGGACGTTGACACGTATTCTGGAAGCACTAGATTACATAGTCAAGGAATTCAAGGTTAATCGGCTCAATCCGGGTATGAATACGCGATTCTAGACTCAAAAGGACGTGATAAGGAGCAAAGAGTTCATAGCGGCTATTGAAAGGTGACTGAAGACAAGAAGGATCTTTCGGAATCTAAAATGCTTTGTTGGTGGACGTGTTCGTGATATTGACTACAGACTTCTTCAGAGAACAAAATAATATCGTCATTATAATTAAAAGGTCAATATCATGTGTATTATATTGTAGACTTTGTACATTATTTAGTTGTGTAGTTATCAGTGTTATGTGTTAGTTTATGAATTTTTCATGAGTTTCTCGTTAAACTCTAAATCATTTATAAAATCATCATAACTGATACTAACAGAATCCCTCATCAATTGAGGGGGAGCATATATAGGTTCCAATATCTGCTTGTATTTAATCAGACCACATGTTCTCCCAAATTTTTCTAACATATTTAAATCAATTAAGATCCTAAATCTCAAAGGGTTTGAAATTTTTGATCAGGGGAGAGAATGTGATTTAAATATTAAATCTAATAAAACTGTGATCTATTAAGACTCAAGAAGGTACTCCTCCCTCCTTGTGCCAAACAATTTCGATTACCGACGCACTTGTTGAGGGGGAGCGTTTCTAAATAATCAAAACAATCAAGGTATAATAGCTTTGATATCTATATCACAAGTACCTTGATTGATTTTTCAATTAGTTTTATAGTGAAGTGAATTGTACCAAAAGACCGACCATGTACTTACTTTATCGGAGTTATAAGGATGGTAAGGTTAGGTACATGTTCCCATGATCAATGCATGTCATCGTCTCTCTCACCTCCGAGTTAGACGATATAGAAAAGTGTGGCACTCCTGCTCTAGCCCCGACACTAAAAACACCAAATTTGCACGATTAGTCAAGCCATTGAGATCATCCATAAATCACGTTTAGGACACAATACAAACATGCTTGTTTATCACACAACTGTGACAACAAGTAAAAATTCTAAGAGTCCTACGCCTAATCCATCGAGGTATTTGCCAGAATATCCGAGTGATACGTAAGTACTCACAATGAAGATGGAAATCCTTCTAGAGCCAACATCAAACAAGCTCTTGGTAGGTGACATGTGAGATCCACTATTGGATCAACCTTTGAAAAATAGAAAGCACGATGGTGCGATTATTTTATGAATCAAACTTGTTCTAGGCAGTGAATTGACAATAGTTTTTTTAAAAACCTTTCGATGTGCTCAACAACTGATTTTCGAGCACATTGACTGTGTATATCTTTCAAAACAAATGTGTTTCTGATGAAATTTGATTTTATGATATAAAACCGTCGATGTGTCACAAAAACTATTTTCTAAGTGACACACGATTGACCTTCAAATCAATTTTTCATTATATAGTGGATTTTAATTCACTAGTTCACTCACTCTGTGCTTTGTCTACTTTGAGACGCTCCGGTTTATAGAACGCTAGCCAGCTCTAAACCCTATCTAAGAGTTTCTTCCAAAATTCCTACCCGATCATAGGTAGTATTTATACTGATTAACAGGGAACCGTGGTTCTTGCAACCTTATTCAACGAAAGTGAACAAAGACACTTTCATTTGTTTATTACTAACATATACTTGCAGGAATCCCCGACGGTAGCAGCTAATGGCAAGAGACATGTCAATTCACAACCCCATGCTCACACTTAATATTCCTAATCAAAGACATCGTGATAACTGAAAGACCTACAACACAGCTTCCGCAACTCTGATGCGTACTATCATGATCCATAAAAGTGTGAGCATGCCGTTCTGAAGGTCACAACATTACATGGAGGCAATACCACAACAAGGATGATTAAGAGATTTAATGCGGCTGATGATCTAGAATAAAGCTCAAAGATCACACAAGTTAAAGGAACTAAGCTCAAAGATCACTACATTATGTACAAAGAAACCAATGCATGAAGAATCAAAGACTACGAGCTGAACACAAGATCAACATTACAGAGCTTAATTTAGTATTTTCTAGGTTGACCTCCCTTAGGGGGAGATTGTTAGATATTAGAAAAAGACTCGGTCCACCCTGTTATTTTACCGTTATTTTGACTCGAAGTTAAGTAGTAAATGTAGAACATCGGTACTGGGCCAGGGTATTAAACCCAACGAGTAACCCACAACTGAAGGCCTAAAGGCCGGTATTGTTTATGTTACTATATAAGCCTCTTCCATGCCATGGAATAGGTGGGTTAGTCATTTAGATAATACAAGTTCATTTTCTCTTACTAGAAAGTTCTCTTTCATTTTTTCTCTCTAGAACTTGGCTAATCCACTAGTCATTCGATTGTGTTATGATTTCCAATATCCTACTGTTTCATGTCTCCAGAAAATGGCCCCCTAAAATACTGGGCGGTCCCCTAATATATATGGGACCGCCGGGTAATTACGGGACCGCCATTAGAGGTCACAGATTCTTCTACTGTGACCCCCTGAATTTCTATGCAGTTGACCACTATCCCATCTAGGCCTAGCTATAATTTCTGCATTTTGACAAACACTTTTTGGAATCCAAAACTTCAAACCCCATGCCTTACTTCTTCAATCTATCTCTTCCACCTAAAATCATAAACTCATACTACCCTACACCAACTCACATTTCCATCACTCATTCTACCATGAATTCCACAAATGCTTCCTCATCTAACCCTTCCAAGAAAATCAAACTCACCATAATCCCTCCTAGACAACTATTTGTCAACATATCTAGTGATGAAGATATCACCACCACACCTTCTCTTACAACAACTTCTTTATCTCTAACTCCACCAAATGCACCATCAGAAACCACATTCACTAATCAAACATCATTAAGTCAAGAGAACATATCTTCTTCCTTTCACTCAAAACCTCAAATTTCACCACCATCTTCACATGAACCAAATTCTCCTCTTCACTTGAACCTTTTGCTTGACAACATTTTGGATGTTCCTCCTAGACCTTTAAATCCTCAACCACTTCAAAGTCATCCTTCCTTGGATATCACGCTTTCTTTGTCCCTAATCATTCCTCTTGATCACACTCATGACACACCATCACCACCATCACCACCACAACCTCAACCACCTATCATGGGCCATCCTCTTTTCTACAACTATCATGACTATCATGGGTCAACTTGCATATGTTGTTCTAATAACCAAAACCTTTTCTTTACCCTAAGAGATAAGATGAACATCATGTTTGCTCATCTTGAATATCTTCTCACTACCGCAATCACCTCACACTTTCCACCTCCACCTTGAAAAATCTCTAAATGTTTTCATAAACGTGTCACCCCAAACCTTTTGCTCAAAAAGTCATTCTTATGAATCAATGAAATCATTTAAAACCTATGTATATTATTTCTCTATATCTTGAATTAACTCCTCATTTTATTTTACATGAAAGAAATTAGTTGATGTCTAGTGTATGAGTTTCTTGTTGGTTGAATGAAACTCTTCTTTTGTTAAATTGAATACAATATGTTAACTTGAAAGATATTTGTCTTGCACTTGTACTTCTAACCTTGTTTTGTAGCACACAATTTTCGTAAGATCGATCCCTTGGTGCCCCAAACAAGGGGAGCACACATCAAGGGGGAGTCTTGATATCGTCGTTTTCCATTTTCCTTCCGATAACTCAACGAATCAATCTTTATATAATTCGGTACAAAAAGGGGAGAAATAGAACATAACAATTAAATAATTTGACATATCTTAATTTTATTTAAAATGAGTTTATATTTTGTCATCATCAAAAAGGGGGAGATTGTTAATACAAATAATGTTTAAAAACGTTATTTATATTTTTCGACCTCTCAACGTTTTGATAATAACAAAATGTAAAAACGTTTACAATAAAAATAAACGTTTACAAATTATTAAATGTAAAATTTCATTTCTAAGATTAGTGATCACTTAAGGTATGGACAAACAAAATAATTAAGCATGATTAGTGATCAAGAAAATATTTTTCTTTTAATCCTCACTTTTAATTCTACAAAAGTATTTTCTCAAAAATACATTTACAAAATATTTTCTAATTAAAATAAAAAGGTTTATTAAAAACTTAAAATTTAAAATTTAACATTGAAATTCAAATTTCCCCCCCCAAAACGGAAGCTTCTAAACCAGATACAACATTTCTCACAAAAAGATAAAAAAGAGAGCGGAGTTTAGGCGGCGGCCCCCCTTATAGGCGTGGCGGCCCCCTTATATATAAGGGACCGCCGGGACCGACCTAGAGAGCCGTTGGGATTCCTTGCCTATAAATACTGCTCCATTCCCAGTAGAAAATGATTTCTCTTTGCACGAAATTTTTCAATCTTTTATTTCTCTCTCTAAACCTTCTTTCTCTCACTAAAACTCTTAATCACTAACATACTTAGATCTTGTTTCAAGTGATCTAATCACAATTGTTAACACAAATTTAATCTCGGGACGAGATTTCTTTAAGGGGTAGGTACTGTAACATCCGGAATTTTCAAAACTTTAAATGTCTATGTTACCTTTGGGTCAGGTTCGAATTTTTTTTAACATTTGGACTTTTTACCGTCGCATAAAAACAATTGCCGCGTAGCCTGTAAATTTTAAAACATATTTAAATAATAAATCATAATTATTATTATTTATCTCTCATTTATAAACTAAACATTTGCTCGGTTCCTGAGACTTTCAAATTACATGTGAAAGGGTACACTATTGAAGAATATAACAATAGTGTTACTTCCTAATACTATTTGCTATCATTGCTATTCCTAGCACTATTTGAGAATATATATTATTTCTAATACTATTCATAATACTATTCCTAGCACTATTTGAGAATATATATTATTCTTAATACTATTCCTAATACTATTCATAATACTATTCCTAATACTATTTATAGCACTTTTGAGAATATATACTATTCATATCTTTTTAAAATTTGAATCAGGTGATGAGACGTAACTATGTGAATAGAGAAAGAAATAGGTATAGGTAGGGTAGTCATGTAAGGAATATACATGATGGTGTCTAATTATATTTTTTTTGAATTTGGTCAAGGTTGTCGTGACTTTAAATTGTTATTGCTATGTCTTGGGATGGGTAGTGTACCGAGATAAAATTTTTATAAGAAAAACTTTAGGCCTTGACGTGGATTTAAGGTTTATTCAAGTCAAAATATATTTTTCGGTTAAAACTTAACAGTGTTACTCAATAATTTACCAAAGGTTTTAATTAAATATTATAAAAACATTTATGAAATGTTATCAAGTAAATACTCATTTTTATTGCAAAAATGATTTGGAAAACAATGTCACAAGTTTCATGACTCGAATCGACCGTTACCTAGTTCAAACGAGTCCCGAACCGATAGTTATCAAAAACTACAATTTATATTTACACAATTCACCCTCTATTATTTGGTACTTGTCACTTTACTTTAAAAGTTTTATTAGTTAATAAATTTTTTATACACATTTCATTCATTTCATTTTTTATAACACACTTAAACACTCTTCCCCTCCATAAAATCCGGCCACCACAGCCACGGCCGACCGCCACCCAGCCGCCGTCGGCCACCACCACCGCCGTCGGAAAAATTTTCTGGCGAGTTTTCCGGCGAACTCCAAAAATGCTCCCCTTCACCCGATCTACCACGCCACGCGCCACCCTCCTCCAGCCACCAAACCTCCTCACCATCTTTTCCCAACCACCCAAGGCTGCGTTTGGTTTCTCCGGCACCCAAAAGGGTGCGTTTGTTGTTCGGGCCAGCGGGTGTACGCTGAGTTCGCGCCGTAGCAGTCGTCGACCCAACTCTTCGGTGTTGTTATAAGTCTTCGTTTAATGGGTTGCTGTATTTTGTTTTTAATTGTGAGGAAAATCCATGGGACATTGCGTTAAACTAGTCGTGCTTAGGTTGATTGATCGGCATGAAGGCGTGTATAGGTTAAGTAAGAGTGTAGCGAATACTTTGGTCGAAAAATATTTTGGACGTTTTGGTTAATAATCGACTAAAACAGAAAGTTTAGCACGTATTTAGGGTCTAAGACTTTGTAAAATTGTATTTTTGATTTGATAATATCGAAGAGGGTAATTTTGTGTAATTTCGGTAAATTGAACGACCTCGTAAAAAAAACTCTTAAAAACGAGATAGTTATAGCAAATTGAGTCGGAAAATACATTTTAAAATGACAGCTATTTTAGGCAAAAATAGATGCTGAGTCCGATTTTCAACGTCAATTTAGGAATTTTCGAGTCTGTTTCTAGCTTCCGGCGAAACACGAAGCTGTTCGAGGACGTTTTGCATAAAGTTAACTTTTTGGTCAACATACGAAAGTTGATTTTGCGGGTCAAACGTTGGTCAATAGCAGCAGTTTTTATAAATATTTATATTGCATCAGATTTATTAAGAGGGCTTTTGGTAATTTCTGTCACAGATTATAGTCTCGGCCAAAACTAAAAAGTCGTCCGGAATGTCATTTCCGATAAAATCTCTTTTTACTCCGAGTCGTGAAAACGTGATTTAGTGGCTCGTTTGGTACGGGTCAGATTTGGGTCAAAATGTATAAAAGATGTAAAAAGACATATAAAGACTTATATAAAGTCTTACTAAGTGCAAAATGTAAATAAAAATGATAAATATTAAAAATATACTTAGGTGTTTATAAAATACCAATTAAGTGTAACTTTCCTAAAATAAATATAAAAAGTTTCCGAAAGTAGAAAGTCTTTTATTAAGTAAGTAAGATAAGGTAAAGAAATGTCTATAACTCAATGAGTGGGGGTTTCAGGATTAAGTCGCGCAAGTGGATCCTCATCACATGTATGTTTATATATATAATATATATGATTTTGCCGCTACGATGTACACATCGTCGATGGTACTTCGAGTATATTATAATTAAGCGACATCTATGGGCGTGAATCATGTTGCCGATGTTCGTGTCTACTTCAACTATCGATTCGTGCTGTAGCTTTCGATCAAGGTGAGTTTCTAGCCCCTCTTTCATTTGTTTTATAATTTCTTTACCAAATCTCGGGGGAGAATACATGCTCATTACAACTTGTTTGCATACTGTTTACATATTTGTTTACATACGCATACTCATTTACAAACTCGCTCTACTTGATTTATATCATACCCTCTTTCTATTTTGGATTTAAGTAATTTAAAGTTCGTTTATGAATACAATGGTTATTTTCATTGGACACAAGTATTTCTGGTTATCATCTCATGTTTACGTGTTGCCTAAGTAGCGATTAGACCACTCAATGCCCGAAACTATCATGAACTGTTAATTACAGATTGTAAGCGTGAATGTTATAAATAGATCTATTGGAACTAATTATCCCTATCCGGGTGAGTAGCGCTCACTGTGCCGGTATACCGGACATATGGTATATATCATGTCAATTTCATGTGGTGTCTTGGTCAGACACCGGTAGGGCAGAAATACATTTGGCATATTTTATGCTACATAAATTAGCTTCAGTGTCATGAGCTTAGCGCAATAGTAAATACATTTTATGCAATATTGTATTTGTTATAGTAGTCATATATTTTAGAAATCTTGTGGTCCACACTACTTTGTTGAACATTACTGGTTATTAAACACTTTTTCATTATACTGCGGTGAAGCAGTAGACATTATTCTCTTTTGAATTCAACATTTACATTTACAAAATCTATGAACTCACCAACTTTATGTTGACATTTTAAACATGTTTTTCTCAGGTGGATTAGATGCTTGGATTACTTGATGTGCATTGGGGTCTAAATTGACAGGATTTTCATTCATGGATTTCTACTTACATTCAAATGATCAAATCTCGTTGTATTGTTTTCAAGCTTTTCATTGTGATGCAATTATGAGACAAATGTTATATTAATTTCAAGAAAATCAACTAGATTATTTTCAAACGACACATTTAGAGGTCGTTCTCTTGTATCTTGTGCTGTTGTATTATGAAGTAATGCCCCCGGACATATTTCCGCTGCAACACATTTTTGGGGGTGTTACATGCGGCCTCCACACATCAATCCATGGCTTGGACTACATCTGACACTAGATTCGAGTCAACTAGTTTTAAAGCAGCTCTCGAGTTATCTCCAACTGACTATCTAATGCAGGATGATTCCATTCCCGAAGAGCATATACATTTATCTGATGATAAAGACTCCGATAATGATCACCAACCAAAAGCTGACTCAAGAAAAGACTCGTGAAAACCCCTACCTGAAGAGGAAAGACCAGCGACTCCTGAACCTGCATGGACTATTCCTTCTTCCAACAAGTCAGATGTTGTGAACAACTGGGCTTCTGCGTTGGCCACAAATTATGAGCCCCCAGCTGAGAACTCGTTGCTTGCAAAGATTGAAGATATGAAAACCTTCATGAACTGGTACTGCCAAAAGGTAAACAAAATCGTGCTTACGCAAGCAGATTTCGAAGGGCATGCTTATGAAGTTGTTAAAGCATTCTACCCAGATGTCATTCACCTTCAGTTCCAGATGGAGGAGTGTCACAAGATGATCACAGCTCAGGTAGTCTGGACGATTTCTAGAAGTAGATCATAATTGTCAGAATACGATGTCAACCGACACTGCCCGATCGGTTGACCTCCAGGTCTTGTCACTATTCAACCACAGTTATTCTTCAATAAAGACTTGGAGTATTTGAGATATGGCAGCAAGGGAAGCAATCATGCACTATCGATTTCCAAGATGAAGGCTGCTAGTTATCCTGACTTTGGGCTTGAACTGCTAGTGCCAGAACAAATGTGGATTGATGATGTGTGTACTTATGACATAAGTGCAAAATATGGCATTTTCTCCACTGGTGTTTTATCGATAGAAGTTTATATTGGCCAGGACATGATTTCATGCGTAGAAAAGATGTCAGAACACACATGTGGATTCTCAGTGTCGTAAGAATCAAAGCATACTCAAGATACGGGTATGACTACTTGAGCGAAATTGTCCTCCGAAGAGCTGACTTCTAAGAATATACGATTGCTAAAAAAGGATTCAAGAACTTGTATCCTAGTGATTTGAAGGACTAAATCTACTCCTACTGCAAGGTAATCTCGATCATTTCCAGTTCAGACAAAGGATGTTATCTACTGCGTAATGCCTATGGTACCCGATAATTGGTGATTCGACAGCGGGTTGAAGACTTTCAACTTGGCATTAAAAGCTACCAGACACAGTTGAACCTCACCAAACCAGGATGGATGCAACAGGCTACAAGTTCAAGCATGATTATACCATCATTGAGTCTCCTTGAGCAGTCGTGTTCCCGGTAGACAACAATAACCGAAAGATCATGAGGTCCAATGCGATTTACTGTTCTGTGATGGGACGTTGATACATATTCTGGAAGCACTAGATTTCATAGCAAGGAATTAAAGGCCCCCTCAAGCGCTCATATCGGGCTATAAATACGCGATTCTAGACTCAAAGGGACGGGACAAAGGAGCATAAGAGCTACATAGGTCTATTCAAAGGTGACTGAAGCAAAAGGATCTTCTGAATCTAGAATGCTTTGTTGGTGGACGTGTTCGTGATATTGACTACAGACTTCTTCAGAGAACGAAATAAATATCGTCATTACAATTAAAAGGTCAATATCATGTGTATTATATTGTAGACTTTGTACATTATTTAGTTGTGTAGTTATCAGTGTTATGTGTCAGTTTATGGAATTTTTTCATGAGTTTCTCGTTAAAACTCTGAATCATTTATAAATCTCTTCATAACTGAACACTAAACAGAATCCTCATCAATAGGAGGGGAGCATTATATATGTTCCAATATCGGTCTTGTATTTTATATCAGACCACAGGTTTCACCAATTTTTTCTAACATATTTAAAGTCAATTAAGATCTAAATTCTCAAGGGTTTGAATTTTGATCAGGGGAGAGAATGTGATTTAAATATTAAATCTGATAAAAATGTGATCTATTAAGACTCAAGCAGGTACTCCTCCCTCCTTGTGCCAAACAATTTCGATTACCGACGCACTTGTTGAGGGGGAGCATTTCTAAATAATCAAAACAATCAAGGTACAATGGCTTTGATATCTATATCACAAGTACCTTGATTGATTTTTCAATTAGTTTTATGGCAAAGTGAACTGTACCAAAAGACCGACCCTGTACTTACTTTATCAGAGTTATAAGGATGGTAAGGTTAGGTACATGTTCCCATGATCCCGCCAGAGCCGAAGGGATCTACCTAGGGACAATCCACTAGTTAGTGTAGAAGTCCTTAGGTATGATTACAAAAGGAGTAATGTGAGAATAAGGGAATAGTGCGGACTGAGATGGAGCTAGTACTGGAACACACCCAACAAGGTTCTAGTAATGAAGTCTCGGTAAGCACTGAAGGGGTTGAAGAATGAAAAAGAATGTTTAAAATAAAGGTTGAAAGAAAGAACCCTCCTTTGACACTTACGCAGAAACGGGTCACATATATATGCGGTCAGAATCACATGGTTGATTGCTGACATTGAAGACAAGTATCATGGACCCACGTGATCCGCTGCACAACACTCCTAGCCACTCAAGATCCCTCAAAGGATTCTTGTTTCATTTCTCACGGAGATCAACGCATTTCTATCGTCTCTCTCACTCCGAGTTAGACGATATTGAAAAGGTGGCACTCTGCTCCAGCCTCCGACTACTAAAAACCAAATGTGCATGATTGAGTTTGAGCAATGAGATCATCATTAAATCTCGTTCGGGACACTAATTACAACTATGCTTGTTCATCACACACTGTGACAACAAGTAAAGATTCTAAGTACTCACAATGAAGATAGAAATCCTTCTAGAGCCAACATCAAACAAGTTCTTGGTCGGTGACATGTGAGAACCACTATGGATCAAAACTTGATACAAATGGAAACAACGATGGTGCGATTTCTTTATGAATTCAAAACTTGTTCTGTTAAGTGAATTGACGAATAGTTTTTTGAAAAACCTTTCGATGTGCTCAACAACTGATTTTCGAGCACATTGGCTATGTATATCCTTCAAAACAAATGTGTTTCTGATGAAATTTGATTTTATGATACAAAACCGTCGATGTGTTACAAAAACTCTTTTCTGAGTGACACACGATTGATTTTTAAAACAGTTTTTCATTAATTAGTGGAGTTTTAATTCACTGGTTCACTCACTCTGTGCTTTGTCTACTTTGAGACGCTCCGGTTTGAGAACGGCTAGTGCAGCTGCGAAACCCTGTCAAGGAGATTCTTCGGAATTCTACCTAATCACATGCAGTATTTATACTGATTAACGGGGAACCGTGGTTCTTGCAACCTTATTCAACGAAAGTAAACAAAGACACTTTCGTTTGTTCATTACTAACATATACTTGGCAGAAATCCTGAAGGTAGTAGATGATGGCAAGAGACTTGTCACTACAACCCATTGCTCACACTTAAATATCCCTAACAAAGACATTCATGACAACTGAAAGACTACAACACAGCTTTAAAACTCTGTTGCGTACTTTCATGGATCCATAAAAGTGTGAGCATGCCAGTTCGGAAGGTACTACATTACCTGAAGGCACATACCACAACAAGGATGATTAGAGATTTACTGTGGCTAATGATCTCTAGAAAGCTCAAAGATCACAGAAGTCAAAGGAACTAAGTTCTTAGATCCACTACATTATGTACAAAGAAATCAATGCATGATGAATCAAAGACTACGAGCTGAACACAAGATCAACTTTATAGAGCTTAAATTAGTAGTTTCTTGGGTGACATCCCTTAGGGGGAGATTGTTAGATATTAGAAAAAGACTTGGTCACCCCTTGTATTAGACTGTTTATTGTTGCTCGTAGTTAAGTAGTTAATGTATAACATTTCGTAATGGGTCGGGTATTAAACCCAACATGTAAGCCCACGACTAAGGCCTTATGGCCGGTTTTCTTGATTTATCTAGCCTCTTCCATGCATGGAAGAGGTGGGGTTTACGTCATTTTACATATATACTGTTCATTTCTCTCACTAGAAAGTTCTCTTTCATTTATTCTGTCTATAGAATTGGCTAATCCACTAGTCATTCGATTGTGTTATGATTTCCAATATCGTACATATGATCATAAGAACATTGTTTTAGTGGTATCACTCTTTCATTGTAAACGGTTAATTGACCAGTCAAGTGAGATTTAAAAAAAAGATCTTCGACAAAAAGGCGATTGGAATAGGTACTCATTGTGTGGGCTGGGTGTCTAGGTTCCTAGATAAGGGTCACTTGACACTCAAAAATGAGCTCAGGTCAGGCTTCCCTCCTGTTTAAACCTTTTGAATAAACTCTAATCTTAGGTTGCACGGAGTGGTGTTAAACTCACGCGGTGAGTTCGAAACTCACGCGGTGAGTTCGAAACTCACGCGGTGAGTTCGAAACTCACGCGTGAGTTTCCACTAATTTCATTTGAAGCATCAAATGAGAACGATTCGTTGTTAGAGGAGACGTCATCAACATTGGGAGGATCAAGAGCGACAAGTTGAGTGACCTTTTGTATCTCAGAATCCACATTTTTTACAATCACCTAATATAAGAAATCACATGATAAATGTGCATGAAAAAAAGAATACGAGAAACCAATTCCTAAAAGTTTAAGACTTTGACAGTTATAGAACTTTTCCTTAGTTAATAAAGAGAGTGCTTGGGTTGACTTTAAATGAAACGCTTGTTTTGACAGTTATAGAACTTTCCTTAGTTAATAAAGAGAGTGCTTGTTTTGATCGGTGGAGAGAATGTGATTTAAATATTAACTCCTTAGGCTGGATGGAGTGGTGGTGGTAAACCCACCTGACACGTCAGCGCCACATCAGCTTTCTCTCTCCAAATAAAACTCACCTTTCAACCGTAATAAGAACTCACCTTACAACTAAAACTCACCTTACTCACCCATTTTTTTATTTAAATACTTTTATTCATAAATTAAAAAATAAATATTTACGTAAACGTAAACGTACGAAATTAATAAAAACGTTAACTAAATTAAAAACTTTTATTCATAAATTAAAAACATTACAACACAATTAAAAACAATACACAGATTACTAAAAATAATACATAGATTATTAATCTGTTTCGTATTCCGAATCAATGTGCATTTCATCGACGGTGTGTGAAAGTAAACAAGTCATATTAATTTAAAAGTGGGAATAATTGTGTATAAAAATAGGTGAATTAGTGGGTATGTATAAGTAAAAAGTAGGGTTAAAACTTTTTTTTTAATAAAAATCGGATAGATTTCGGGAGGGCCCCACTATTTTTAAAACCCACACAAGGTGAGTAAGTCACCGAATTGACACAAAACAAGGCCAAAACTCACCGAGCAAAAGGAACTCACCTAGGTGAGTTTTGCACCACTCCGTCCAGCCTTAGCTTGTAAGGTTTAGTACCCTTGGATAAATCCAAAAATACTAAGGATAAAACTTTGATTTGAATGATATCAGCTATGCGGAATCTAGCTTATACCACTAAGAAGTATATTCAACCAAACAGTGAATTATGATTGACACAAAGATATATTAATACGATCACTCTAACTTAGTGATAGGGTTTACAACCTTGAAGCTATATCTCTACACACACACACTTTTTCTTGATGAATGTGAATAAACTATGTCTATGATCTCTTTATATAGAGAGAGACCATAAGACTTACAAAGGAATCTTTATTGAATTAGGAAACTAATAAATCAGTATTAATGTTCAACATTAATGTTTGACTAATCTTTATCTTCAACAATAATGTTGATCTTGTTTCCTTCTTTAGCATATCTTGTTTCCTTTGTAGCATATAGAATATATTGTTTCCTTTTGTATCTTCAATCAGCATTAACTGTATTCACTAGCAGCATTAACTTCAGTCTTCTATTTGACTAATCAGCATTAATTTCAGCAGCAACATTAACTTCAGATGTAATCTTCTCAATCAGCATTAACTTTCCATGTAATCTTCATAATCAGCATATAAACTTCTCAATCAGCATTAACTTCAGATGTAATCTTCTCAATCATCATTAACTTCAGTCTTTCAGCAGTATTAAGTTAGTACTGGCAGTACTAACTTTGCTCTAGCAGTACTAAGTTTACACTAGCAGTACTAACAAATTAGTACTGGCAGTATACACACATTTAATACTGTTAGTTATAAACTGAGTACTAAATTATGCATGGCAGTATAAACTCTGTCTTGACAGTATTAAGTATGAAGACTTTAATTCCCAATAATCCTCCCCTAAACTTGATATTCATCTTGTTAATCATCAAGTTTCTTTATTAAAGGCTTCTTGATCCCAACAATCCTCCCCTAAACTTGATGTTCATCTTCTGAATCTTCAAGTTTCTGGATAAAAGCTTTATCTTGACTTGGAGGATGTAATCAAACACTTCTTTACTTCTTGTACTGTGACTTGTCATTTTGTTGAGTCAACTCTGCTCCTGCTCTCTTTTCATCTTTAGGGCTGTTTAACCTCACTAAATCTTCTAATTTTGTCTCTGGGTTGCCCTGCACATAAGAAACTCAGACCTTCTTGGGAACCCAAGCCATTACAGACCTGGATCTTCCTCTTGCATCAACATAATCATATTTCTTCAAAGTGATTGATGCACTATTAGGTTTGACAGGTCTCCAAACCCAACATGTTGATGCTTTAACAGCATTAACCCAATTCGTTCTAACAGCATTAACCATTGCCTTTTGTCTAGCAGTATTAACTTGTCTTGAGCAACAGCAACAAACAGCATTAAGATAACTTTGTCTGGCAGTATTAAGTGAAATTGGGCCAGACCTAGTTAAGATTTTTCTTGGAACCATGTGTCTTTTTGGATTGGGGTGAGTAATTCTTGGAGAATTTTGATGGTTCACCCTTCTTGCATTATTCCACACTGGTTTTTCCTCCCTTTGACCATTTAGCTGTCTCTTTTGTTTACATGTATACTAGAGGTGATCAAAACTTCCACAGACATAGCAGGCTTTATTGTGCATCACAAAATCATTTCCTAGTTGTTGGGACTTTTGATTATTCCAGTTTCTTTGATTTCCCCTAGGTTTTTGTGACCTGTACATTTCAGCATACTTAACTGTTTTCCTAACTGGTTTTTCTTGTTGTTTTGGTCTAACAACATCAACTTTAGGAATAGTAGGAACAACAGCGATTGAAGAACAACAACGATTAAAGAAACAAAGTAAGAAAATGGGTTTGTTGTTGTTTTCTTACTTTGTTTCTTCATTCCCTAACAACAACAGTGTTAGCGAGCTATGTCTCTGCTCAGTACTAATAGATTCATCCCTCTAAGACCACCAGGTGGCTTGCTTGAGCTTGTGGATAGAATTTATGTTTCTGATTCTCCACAACCAGTTTCAGTAGCTCTTGCTGCTGCTGATTTATCTAGAGATGCTCCACAAGCGGTGGCGCCTCCTCCTTTGACGTCTATTTCCTCAAAGAGCACGCCAACAACGCCGCCACGTACACCGGCACCACCACTCCTTGGTTCTACTCCTAGTTTTTCTAGGATTCCAGCACAACACTCTCTCCTAACAGTATTAGATTCAACTGTGTTGAACACACCCTTATTTTCAACTGTCTTTTCATTACTAGGTGTAACAACAGTAGTACACCATCCTCGCCTTCACCTGTTTCTTCCAAAGGCCCTCCACCCCCACCCCCACTTAATTCATCTAAAGGCCCTCCACCACCACCTCCATCACCTACTAAAGCAAGTGCCACCCCAGGACCACCACCACCACCTCTACCCCCTGGCCACAGTGGTGCCGACCCACTACATCCACCACCACCTCCAGGCCGCAACAGTGGACCAGGTCCACCACCACCTCCACCACCAGGCCGTGATGGTGTACCAGGTCCGCCTCCACCACCAGGCCGCAGTGGTCCACCTCCTCCTCCACCACCTGGAACAAAGGGATCTAATGGGGTTAAACAATCTACATCTTTGAAGCCTCTGCACTGGAACAAGGTTACAAGAGCGCTGCAAGGGTGTATATGGGCTGATACTCAAAAGCAAGAAGACAAATTCAAGGCTCTAGAAATTGACATTAATGAGCTCGAGAGTCTATTTTCGGCAGCTTCTGTATCTGACAATGCTGCCATATGTGGAGCTCCACGAGGTTTAAAAATTAATAAACCTGAAAAAGTTCAATTGGTTGATTTCCGTCGAGCGTATAATTGTGAAATCATGCTTACCAAGATAAAGATCCCTCTGCCTGATATACTTAACGTTGTTCTTGCATTGGATGCTACTGCTTTGGATATCGATCAAGTTGAAAATCTTATCAAATTGTGTCCAACAAAAGAAGAAATGGAGACATTGAAGAACTATACCGGAAACAAGGAAATGCTCGGAAAGTGTGAACTGCTTATCATGGAGCTAATGAAGGTTCCACGGGTTGAGTCCAAACTTCGAGTATTTGCATTCACATGTACTTTTGCCAGTCAGGTTAGCGATTTAAGAAAAAAGCTTAGTGTAATCAATGATGCCAGTATAGAGGTAAAGGAATCTGAAAAGTTGCGCCAAATAATGCAAACAATTCTTACACTCGGAAATGCATTAAACCAGGGTACTGCTCGAGGATCTGCTGTTGGATTTAAACTAGACAGCCTTCTTAAATTGTCTGATACTCATGCCAAGAACAACAAGATGACTCTAACGCATTACTTATGCAAGTTGCTCTCGGAGAAGATTCCAGAGTTGCTTGATTTTGACAAAGATCTGGTTCATATAGATGTTGCCTCCAAGATACCATTCAAGGATTTGGCTGAAGAAGTGCAAGAAGTAAGTAAAGGTCTTGAAAAGGTTGAGCAGGAACTCACTACTTTGGACAATGATGGTGCTATATTCGCTGGCTTCCAAAAGGCATTGAAGGGTTTTTGTAATACTGCTGAAGCTGATGTCCAGACGCTCATCTCCTTGTATACTGAAGTGGGAAGAAATGGAGATTCACTATCACAGTATTTTGGAGAGGATCATGTCTGTTGCCCATTTGAGCAAGTAACGCAAATTTTTTCAGTCTTTGCTAAGATGTTCAAGAAAGCACGTGATGAAATGAACAGATGGCAACTAGAGTAGGAAGCTAAAAAAGAACACTCACCAGGGAACAAGAAAGAGGGTGTTGATGTAGATTCTAAGAAAGACCTTAGAAACATGATCCGTGATACGTCTCTTCCATTGAAAAGCGAGACGCCGTTAGTTAAAATCCGTTTTTTTAGTACCATAAGAGGTTTATAAGGAGACCCTCACAACTGGCGAAGTGGTCTAGTGATGTCCGAAACTGTACATGAAATGGAATTTTGGGGTACCCTTTTCTAGTATCACACCTGTATAGAGATGTTTCAGTGGGTATGGTAGTAACATAATATATATGTATTTGCAATATTTGGTGATTAAAAAAAATAGTTTTCTTCTTACCATCTGACACCAACTCTTTATTAATTGGGGCACAACACTCTCTCTTAACAGTATTAGATTCAACTGTGTTGAACACACCCTTATTTTCAACTGTCTTTTCATTACTAGGAGAAACAACAGTAGTAACATCCAAAATTTTACTTTTTACAATTTCATCTATGAAAGTTAGATTAGGTTTACCAGGTAAGAAATTTCCAGGATAGAGGTGAGGGAACGGTATGATATGCCTTATCTGATCCAGACTTATCAGTTAAATTCACAAAACCTTCTACTACAGGAGAAGTTGCAGTAGCTGCATCATATCCTAGTCCCTTTTTAAACTTGTCAATTACTTGACATTTTAGTATTTCATTTAAAGACTTGGATGAATATTGAAACTTTTCTAATGTTTGTTTTAACTGATCTCTTTCTGCTTTAGCTTTTTCCAAATTCAATTTATATACATCTAAGGCATTATCTTTTAGTCTAACCTTAAGTTTTAAGACATTTATGCTATCTTCTAACACAGCCTCATTTTTCTTATAATAAACTAGTCTAGCTTCTACTGATTCTAGACCTTCTTTATAAGATAACAAATTAAATTGAGACTTTTTGTAATCAAAAGACAAATTATCATACTGCTCTTTAAGAGTAGCATAAGCTTTCATGCATGATTTAGAACAAGAATCTACCTTAGAATATGAACTGGAAAAACTTCTTGAAGATGCCATAAATGCAAAATTTGTAGGATGCTCCTCTTCTTATTCAAAGCTTCACAACAAGCTCTGATACCACATGTTGATCTCAATGAATAGATCTTTAACTCCTTAGCTTGTAAGGTTTAGTACCTTTGGATAAATCCAAAAATACTAAGGATGAAACTTTGATTTGAATGATATAAGCTATGCGGAATCTAGCTTATACCACTAAGAAGTATATTCAATCAAATAGTGAATTATGATTGACACAAAGATATAACACAACAAGCTTCAATATATTAATACGATCACTCTAACTTAGTGACATGGTTTACAACCTTGAAGCTATATCTCTACACACACATACTTTTTCTTGATTGATACACTTTTGCTATTTTTTGTTGAGATCCTCGGAAAGCTATTCAAATTGATGTGTTTGATCTACGTCATAAGTCTTCTAGTTCCCACATTACGATATACCCACAGTCTTTTTCTCATTATTTCCTCTTCTCGAATTCAGTTTTACATACAACAAAATTTCGCTGACAATTTCTTCGAACCATCATTCTTCCAGCGTTACAAGTCCAACTGTCCCACCATATTTATTCAGGACAACAGCCATGTGTACCTTCTTGATGCGGAACTCTCTAAGGAGATTCCACACTGACATGGAATCAAGCACGAAATAAGCCTGTTTATGAGCCATATCCCCCACGGTGATAGTTTATAGTAAAATCTCTCCTATTTGAATACATTAGTCTTAACAGATCCATTGCATATGCGATACCCACTATATTATCAACACGTTTCTCGAAAACTGGTACCCTTAAATACTGATGAGTCACCCACAAGGCGTGGAAATCGATGAGTGTTGCTCTAGAATCACTGGCCACAACATCAACTAATGGTGTCATAACCTCTCGAACGTATGTGTCTTTTATTTCTAGAACATTTTCAATCATATCCTGTTCTTCCTCTTCTATGGCCCCACTTAGTTCAGCTCTTCGTAGCATCAACTTCAATTCATCCTCAGTTACATACGGCTCACTTCTTCCTTTAAGACCAAACAACTTGAGCATTCCCATTGATAGATATGTTACAACTCTTCCAACAGATAGACAAGACCAATTGCAAGCTCAATGCTATCGGCACTGACCATAACTCTTTGAAACCTACTGTGGCATTTGAACAGCCTATACTTTTTGAGTTTATTTCGAGTCGAGTAGCAAACGGATACCGTCTCATTACTCCAGTTGTTGCACTAACACCTGCTTCGCTAAATATTGTAGTAGCAGCTTTAGTGACTAGTGCCGTCGCTCCAATATTGACAACAGTGGTGCCAATAAGTATGGTTGTCAAGAAGCGTGCTAAATCTCATTGCGCTAGCATTTGTACATACTAGTTTTAGAACTCTATGTGTCTAGCCATCTCTCGATAACCTTTCAAGGCCAAAGAGTAGTAATGGAGAATTAGCCATAGAGAAAAACACGGAGGGGGGAAGGATAGCCCAAAAGAGCAGCGACAATAATCTAAGACTTCTGTTCTTTCTTAAAACATTAAGTATCCATTTAAAATCTCTTAGGTAGAAAGAATTACAAAACGCAATACCTTAATCTGCTCTAAACCCCGCAGTCAACATTGTTTCCCTCCTCGACCATTCCACTATGCTCTTCAGCTACAACTGCAATGACAGCCTTATTATTACATCCCAACACTAAAAAAACACCACAACAAATAGCAGCTAAGACCAAACCTTTCTTTACCAAAACCTTAACAAAACCACCCACAAAACTACATTTAATTTTGTTGATGGGATTGGTTTTGACTGTGCTGCATGTGGTTTAACAGCACCGATGTTGATATTCTAAGTCTTTCTTGAATGAAGAATAATCTTGTTGCTGTGAGTTGTAAATCTTGTGGGCCCCCTAGTGGTACAATGTAACAAGATTTTGTTTGTTGGTAATCTAAATAGACAGGGTTTTAGTCGTGTTTTATATAGTGAAATGTTCCAAAGTGATGAAGAGGCTTTCAAAGTGCTACAATATCCATGTGGTTTTATTGAGAATAATCTGTGTGTAAAAAAGGGGGAGTCTTGTAAATGAAAAATATAATTATATGGAATTTTGGGAAGGATGGTTTGTGTTAGTTAAGGTATGGTTGTGGAAATGTTTCTTTTTCATCATCTTCATCCTTCCACAAACCTTATACAGTTTCCTTGTAATTAATGTGTAATTAATTGTATTATTATGTTTCCTTTGTATGTCTTATTGTATCTCTATATTTAAGGGAGATCATAGCAACATAGTTTTTGGATTGAAGGAAAAAGTGTGTGGTATTTAGTTTATAGCTTTCTAATGGTTGTAATCCCTATCACTAAGTTAGAAGGGATCGTATTAATATATTGTCTCTGCTTGTTGATGTTTTAGATCTTGTGTTTGTCATTCATAAGTCATGTCTTGATTGAATATAATTCTTTGTTGTTTATAAGTCTAGATTCAGCATAGCTATATTTCATTCAATCAAAGTTTCATCCTTAGTTTTTTTGTATTTATCAATGGGTACTAAACCTTACAAAGCTAGTGGATGTAAAGATCCGGTTTTAAGGACCACACATACATCCCGAGCAGTAAAATGTATTATTTTATGTACCCATCATAGGTGTACCACCTCCAAGAAACATTACCGGGCTAGTAATGAAATATATATATGGCTACACTCACTCATAGGTGGTCCCCTACAAGACTACCCAAGCAAGTATGAAATATATATGTACCCATCATACCGTGGTCCCCTCCAAGAAACACTTCCGGGAGTAATGAAAAGTCATAGGTTATGGGTACTTAGAAAATTAATATGATTTGGAATAGCATACGATTGAAAAACAACTTGTTTCCTTTTTGAAAAACAAAGTTGGGTGTTCAAAACTCTCAGTTTTTAGTGAATTAGATAATAACTGTCTCCTAAAATCATGTAGTCAAGAAAATCAAGCTTTAATTAAATTATGAGTATACGCAACAATCGTATTCGCATCTATGTTTTAGGAATGTCATAATGTAAGCAATAATCGCTTTAGTAAGAAAGTAATCCATGTAATGCTTATGTAGTTGAAATCAATTTAGATGACTTAGTTAAAACATGCATGTATTCTTTCCCGCAAAAAATCGATTATGAAAACATATTATAAGAGAGAGAAAAGGTTGGGGCTATGAAAACTACGTGGAGAAGAGTAGTGATCAGGAAATCCAGATCGAGAAAGACGTAGTGGCTAATTCATTCAAACAGCGATATATCAGTGGCGACGCGATAAAAAATTCATTTTATAATGTATTGTAATCTTAATATTAAATAGAATAAAATACTTATTTATACATTGGCAAGTATTATTATCATTGTTTAAGATGTTATATGTACAAGAGTCACTTAGAAGTTCTCCCATTTCCATTTTTTTTGAAAATTCTACATTTTTATCGAGACGTTCTCTATACTTAATGAGTTACTTTAAACGGTCGGATTAGACGCTACTCCATCTATATTAATTCACATAATATTTGGTGTTTAACTTACTGTTGCTCAACACCATAAACTATAGCCACTTCTCGCAAATAACCCTTAAGAACACACCAATCAAACTTGTTTTAAAACAGGTTCTCGCTGGACTTAACAAAAGTTTGGCAACTAGCAGACCCCCTCTTAATAGACACCTTAGAAAAATCTAAAAAAAATTAGCAGGTCACACAAATCATGAACATGTTCCAATTTAAATTTCATTAAAAATTATTAAGTTTTGACTCGTCTGCACACTGCATCTTTGCAACTGAAATTCGAACTCAGTAAACTCAGTTTTGACAACCAATCTCGTAAACATGTTTTGACCTACTTTTAGGTACTAAAAATCGTTGAGGCCTAGCTCGTTGGAAGTTTGATCGAAAGTTACTTAGTTTGTAGACGGTCCTGCAAACTTAGGATGAAAAACTATTTTGAATGACCAAGTTAGACACTTCGAGCAAGATGGAACCAAAATTCACGGAGGAAACCGTGGGTGCAGATTAGAGAGCAGAATTTGTTGTTTTAGTTTTCGGGTGCAGAATTTTGCCGTTTTAGTTTTCAAACTTCATATTGCCATAACTTTTTCGTTTTTAAGAATTATAAGTCCTAATTTATACCAAAACTAACATTAGAACGACCTCTATCATATTAGACAAAAAAATCTCATATTTAACAAACTCGTTTCGCCTAATTATACCATCAAGCTTTTTGCCTTAATATTGGGTATCTCTCAACCCCTTCAACACCAATCCAAGCTTTACAAACCCTTAATACTAACCTATCTCCTCTACCTAGCCAATCCGATCACAAAAAAACATCAAAAATTTAACATGCAATTAACCCATGGATTCTTAAACATAAAATCTAACACGTGCAAGTATATATAAAATTAAACCAAATCAAAACTAGAAAAAAAAGACTTACAAAATAACAAAGAAATAATTAGATGATCAAAACCACGAACCCTTGTGGTTTTGATGTCTTGGCCGAACACCTTAAGAGCAAAAGAGAGACTCAAAAACTTGATTTGATTCACAAAAATTGTTCAAAAACACTTAACTTTATACCCTTGATGATCTTCTTGCATTTAATTTGATTTAAACCTTAAAATTAAAAGTTTTATGAAATTTAAGAACATTTTAAATCTTGATGCATGATGGTTTTAATTGAAAAGGATGATGGGGGTTTAGTTTAGGAGTGATTTTAGATTGATTGGAAGTGATTTAAGAATCAAGATTCAAGATTTTTGGGGTTTTGGTGATGGACGTGTCGAACGTAGTGAACTAGGGAGAGGAACAACCGAATTTATTTTATCTATCTGTACATAAGGGAGTGTTTGAGTAATAATGGGGCTATTCATATGGATACTTTATAGTAGTAAACTTCTAATATTAAAAAAAATTATAAAAGGAGTGTTTGTTTTAGCTTAGAACCGCCCCCCTTATGTGGGCTTGGGCTAGGTTGGGTATTTTTTGTTTTGTTGAATTTATATTACATGGTTCTTAGGCCCAATCGTCTAATTAACTCGTTATTAATTATAAAAACATGATTTTTGATGCGGTTTCGGCCAAACACGGATAAAAGTCGAAAAAGTATTTAAAATAAAATAAATAAGCTTTCGAAGCTAAAATATGGAATCGTTGATTTCTCGATCGTTAAAACGGATAATTATCCAACACAAGACTCTGAAATAGCTAAAAACGACGATTTTCGATAAAACGGCTAAAAACAAAATAATAAATTCCTTAAAAATTTGAAATGGAATTTAGAGCTGGGTTAAAATATTGACCGTAAAATACGAGATGCTACAGTCTTCCCACCTTAAGGGAGCGCCATCCCGGTGCTCAATTCGCCTTATACGCCGTAGGGTTTGCGACGGTTGATACACATTCGAAAAAAATGCATATCACATATCACGAGTCGAAAGAAGTTCAAATAATCATTTGAACAAAAGCAATAATGATAGTGATTAGAAGAGTAAAGGCAATTAATGATTCATACAGATGTATTACTTGTCAAAAGAGACGCACGCCATGTCGGATACACATTTGAAAATAATCAGATGAACAAATTACAAAATCGAAGGAAGTCTAAAGACTCATTCGTATGAAGATAATAAAGATAATGATTAGATGAACAAAGAAAATGAATTATTCGTACAAACGAATTACAAATCGAAAGAAAGTTATTTGTACGAATGTCATACACTTAAGCCCACTCATTTACAAATTGTTATTTACATCCAAAGGCGTCCCAATCTGTAACAGCCGGCAATTTTTGGAATTTTAAATTACTACTTTACTGTTTGACTTTTTGGGTCGGACTTGACTTTTTGACCTTTTACGGTCACATAATAACGATTACCGCGTAGCCAGTAAATTTTTGAAACATATTTAAATAATAAATCATATTTATTATTACTCATCTCTTATTTACACGTTTATTTTTCCAACTTATTTGAAACGAAAACGAGAAGACATCTCGCAAATTTTGAAAACCGCGTACAACGCGTACCGACACGAAAATAATTTAATTATATTAAATCATCACTTTTTATTAAATAAAAGTATTTAATAAATTATTTATCATGTTTGTAACATTTCTTATTTTCAAGTCATTTACGACTTCAATTATTCCATTATTTATTTTTAGAGTTTTGCGCGTTTACTTTTAATTATTATCGTATAGTTAAATCGCGTAAACTAAAAATCAACATTCAACGTGAACGGACACCAAACAAATAAAAGTCTACGTCAAGCAAGTGTTATATGGTTATTAAGAGTATAATTTATAACTTTTCATAATTTATTTTTATTGGTTACGTAAAACGCTTACGTTTCACAATAAAATACATTCGGCCATACCCGGAAGCACCTATACCTATCTATACTCAAACAAATACTCACTTTTTCACTTAATACATAAAAATTAACTCATTTTCTCACTAGTAAACCCATATGGCCGGATCCAACATGTATGTGCAAGAAATAAAACCTTAAAACCC
>BQNB010078645.1:0-25981 GCA_026074375.1 Tanacetum coccineum | reverse complement strand
AATGATCATGGCTTTGGAGGAATACGGGTACCAAAGCAGAAGAGGAATACGGGTACCAAAGAAATGGAGGTCTTTTTATTCTAGTGACGTCATTCTAGAAAAAAGGTGATAAAGGTTTTGGAGATTAATGAAGAGGGTTTAAGATGTTTAATTTGAATGATTTTGTTAAAATGTTTGATGACATCATGGTTAATTGTTGCAAGGATGATTTCAAGAAATGTTGAGGGCTTACATCGTTGATGTCAAATGCTAAGGTTTGATGGATTTGGATTTTTTTAGGGATAGAGTCTAATGAATTAGTGATTGATCTGCAAAACATTCGTGATCCTGAATCTATTAACTTTTGATGGGCTGATATTTTTAGTTAGTTTTTTTTCATCATGTTATGTTAGTGATTTGGTGATTGTAGTTTTGAATTGATGATCGATGATGATGATGATAACCCGTTTGGGGTTTTATTTTATCGAATTGTTAGAATTTTAATATTTGATTTGTGATTATTGGGGTGTTTGGAATTGTTCAATTTAATTAACTACTACTTACGTTCTACAATAATTTTCTTTTTTTATTTTTATTGTGTAATGATTGTTCACTGTTAAAAATAATTATTGAATTTGTCCAAGTTTATCATTTCCAAATCTTAAAAAAAGAATAAGAATATCATTAAAAACGTGTAACCGCTTAAACCATCATTGTAACAGACTCCAATAATTATTAAACACGTGTAACCACTTAAAATCATTACTATCAATAATTATTATTAAAAATGTGTAACCGCAATAAAACTATGGTTTTGCATGCATGGCAAACCATAAACCCACCTACACTTCAACAAATACCCACTAATAACCATAATACTCAAAAATCTCATAAAAACCTTACTCAAATCAACCCTACACGAAAATCATACATATACAACGTGTACACTTGGAATTAAATCTTTAATCCTCCACTAACTTGTATAAACAACAATTTCCTTTATCATTTGGATCAAAAACCCTAAGCTAACATCACTTTGGTCTTCCCCTTTCTTTTCTTGTGACCGTGTATGGTGAGGGTAAAAGAGGGGACAAATGACAAGCAAGTAAGTAGTGTCTTATCACCCCATACTTGTTCTTACACAAAGCAAGCCCTAAGCGAGTTTAAAACCTATTTCCTTGTCCTCCTTGGCCTCAAATCACACGGCACCTTGCATGCTTAAGCATGCAAGTGTTGTCTAGTCCTACCTTGTCCCTAAGAGCATATTATATGCATTTAGCCATACCTTGGTTGCTATATAAAGAAGGGAACTCATACACTTAGCATTTACAAGAAAACAAAGCAAGTAAACTCTTCCCACATCTCTCTAACCCACGACATACATTCCACACACTCATACAATCCATATTTTTGATTTCTAAGCTAGTGCAAGTGTTCAAGGTTCATTGTTGGTCATATATAAGGTGTCTTGGAAGCTTGGATTGGGTTAAACAAGGGTTTTTACAAGAAAGGTTTTCAATTAGGGTTTCTAAGAAAATTAGGGTTTTCTAAACCTAATTTTCCAATTAGGGTTTTCTTGGTTGGGTTTAATCTTGATCATCATTCATCCTACATTCATCTAAGGTTTATCTAAGACCCTAATCTATTCATTTATTTCATTTCATGATTTATATAATTTTTATATTGTTAATCATCACCTAGGTTTATTTTATAAAGCTATAAAATAAAATATATGCCTACATATACACGAAATTTATTTGACATAATTAAAATGATGTTTACAATATGTCAATATGCTTAAAATAAGAATTTACAAGTGTTGGGTAATTCATGTAATTATTTATCAAGTATTGACTATTTATTTAATTATAAGGTTTAGATAATTAAATAAATATGTTGGATTTTATTCCTTGGACAATATGGACATATTATGATATAGAGGACTTATTATATACACAAGATGTGAATTTTATCAATTAGAGGACTTGTGATAATTTATGTAAGTCTACCTAAAACAAGTTTATTTAAAAATTATAAACACTTTTCGAATTTACTGTAGCAAACAGTAGATGGGAGAAATTATTTTATGATTTTATAAAATAATACATATTATTAGCTTTCTAAATCAATAAAGAACTCACGAAACGGATAAATAACGAAGGAGTTATGATTTCTACAAGATCTACATTTATAAAAGTATTTTTATAAAAGAAAGTTATAAAAATAATACAATTCGAATCTGAGTAAAATATTTGATATTTTTCCGTAAAGTTAGATTTCATTAGGATTATGAAAAGGTAATAAACTTGAAAACCGATGGGTAATGAATTTGTTATGACTTTTTCATGTTTATGTAATAAAATAAACAAAAGTAACTTTATAAAAACCTGCTACTGTTCACGACAGTGAGCTGATGAAAATTATTTTTGTTAGATAGAGCTTTTAATTACGAAGACGTGGGCGAAAGAATCACTAAAAACCGAATTAAAACGAATGAGATATGATTTTTATACGATTTCAACAATTAATATTTATAAAAAGTATTTTTATAAATATATACACACTGTTACTGTTCACAACAGTAAAAATACACATAGTACATGTAATGGTTGATTAGATTTTTCAAATACGAAACCATACATATAAAGAACGTATTAAACGGAGGTAAAACGAATAAATTACGACATTTTTAATATTACAACAATTAATTATATAAAAGTAGTTTTATATAATTTATTAAATGGATTAAATGTTACTGTTCATCAGTAACTTAATATTTACAAATATGATATTTTAATATATCATTCAAATACGAAACCACGGATATAAAGAATATGCAAAACGGAATTGAAACGAAAAAGATATAAGGTTTATAAAACCTTATGCACTATTTTATACTTGTGCACTATTTTTGTGAAATCAATTAAACTAATTATATAATGTTATTATATAATTATCTAAAGGTGATAAAACAATTACTTTTCATAAACGAATAATTGTTGGACAATTTTAATATTTTCACAATACGGATTCATGAACATTTATTTTACAAATGCAAATCCAATTTGTTTAATTTTATAAATTAAACAAACACTTTTAGGTGGTGATGTAACTATATAGAATTATATGTGGTATTAGTTATTCAAAGTACATGGTACTTATACGACCTATATTTAATTAGGTTGCACTCAGATTTTGCTTGTCGATTCATTCACTTGATTCATTTCATTCACTACCTTTACCAAGGTGAGTTCATAGCCCCATGTTTATTATATCAATGATTTACAACTTTTGGGGTGAGAAACATGCTTTGTTTTACAAATTGGACGTAAGTGTACATTTTATCATGATTACGTGTTTGCCTAAGTAGCGATAACCCTCTGAGCCCATTATCATGAACTGTCAATTACTTTGTGTGAGCGTGAATGTTATAAATAGATCTATTTGGGGTTGACATCCCCATCCGGGTGAGTAGCTCTCACTGGTGTCACGGAGTGAACCAACGGATGTATACCATGTCAGATTCGGATGTTGCGAGTTAGAATGTTTTAGAACAATCTTTCCCGGGCAATGTAGGCAATTGTATGCAATTCATACATTACATGTCGATGCTTCAGTGTATGAGCTTTGGGAAACGTAATATTTGTGTGTTTGCATAGGTTGCATTATCATACATTTGGAAATCTTACGGTCTACATTACATTTTCAGAAAACCTATGGTATTCTCCAACTTTTGTTGCGTTTTTTTTTAAGCATGTTTTTATCAGGGGAATGTGGCAGATAGGTGCTAAGGATACATTGGGATAGTCTTTTGGGAGTCATGCATTAGAGATTTGGAGTCATTACATGTTGGGATATTGTTATGATCTAAAATCTTTGTTATCAAGTGTTGAAAATAAGCCGTGTTTTGTGCTTTGTATTATACAATTTCAATTATTAATGATATCGTATTTTAAACGGACTCTGTTAGAGTCGTTTCATATCTTGTGGTATTGATCTATAATGTAACACTCCCGGATACTCATATTCCGCTGCGACCCAATTTGGGGGTGTTACAATATACGTATGTCAGTAACCCACGATCAAACCCATCTAACATATCTACACCAGTCGATCTTATGTTAGGCCTCGTGCAGACCACCTCAAACTCTTAACTTCCAACTACATATAATACTAGCAATTTCATTATTTTAGCATCATAGCTCCACAAAGAACGTTTGGCAGTGTCATCTACACATAGGTCTGTACTTAACTACCATTGTAAACCAGATGTGACACCCTTAGAGTATTTAACACTCTGATCCCTGACATATTCCTCATACCAAGTACTTTTCCAGTTGCATTTATTCCAGGCAAACCTTGGTAACCCAGATCTGGAGCCTTGCATCTGCAAGGTAAAGCCATCACCATCTATATAGAGAAATAAGTTGTATGAAACATACTGGTGTTTTACTATCAATTAATTAGTCACTGTCGTCAACTACTTTTTATCTGTGTTGGTGATGGCATGACACCATCTTGAACCGAGTATCCGTTTTTTTGCAATCCAACCTTCCACTTGGAAATCATCTCACAAGAAACTATATCATTGAAAGTCAATGACTGATGAGGTGTAATTTTATACATGTTTTAGGGTCATTTAACCCTCAAAATCAATGCAAAAATGGCGTTATTTCATGAATTCTTTCTTTTTATGTTTTAGGCATTTGAGAAGAACTTAGATGGAATACACGTGACTTGGACTCGATTTGGAGAAGAAACAAAGGCAAAAGACGCTTTTAGCTTCGATGAACCCCTTTCTGAGCTTCACCTAAAGGTGCCTGAAAAAGTGCTAAAATAAATATGATTCTGACGCCTCAGTAAATCTCGACGGCCTAGCTGACAGCGTCAAGATGTCCAAGGGACGGCGTCGTAACCTGTGTGACGGCTTCTAGATGAAGGCGGTGGAGAAACCTTAATGTGTGGGACTAGATGAGGTGACGACGTCACAAATCATAACCCAACGACCGTAATGACCACAAATGTCCTATATAATATTCTTGATTTATTTTTCATATAAGTTAGCTTTAGCTCCGCCGCCGGCATGCAATCGAGATCGACCGCTTATCTCGATAGCAACCAAAAGCCGAAGCCAGCGCCGACTACACTTTTAGCCACCCGGATGGATTCTTCTTTGGCAGCCCAAAAAACCGTTTTTTCGTACCACCCTCTTTTACCCTTTTTCTATAAACGAGGCCCACTCAAAATCACTCTAGTTGTTGTTGTCGTTATGCTCATGAATGCACACCCGCTTCTTAAGAACAAAGATACCAACTACTCCTTATTTAGAACTGAACGTTTTATCCCCACCGAACTAAGAAGAAGAAAAAGAAGAGAAACCCATTCATACCCTTAGAAGACCGAGTTCCTAAGGTTAAATATCTACCTTCTGAGAACCTTTTCGAAAGCTCATGGTGGTTTTTTTTTTTTTTTTTTCAACCTTTACTTGATCTACCATTCCTATGGCTGCATGATCAAACCATACTGGGGGAACTACGAGCCGTAACACCCACTCCCTGGGGGCCGCTTATCATGACAGTTGATCTTGGAGAAAGCTTCACCCGTGAAGGGTAATCACCTTTCATGATCAAGACCACCAATGGACAGACGTCATGCGGTCTGATTCCGTAAAGCACATTTTTGATTCATCTTATTTAAGGTATTTTCTGTTACAGCCAATACCATGTGGACGCTAGAAACTTAAACTTTTCCTGTCTCTTCTTGATGGGGATGCAAAAGTTTTCGTTTAAGAATTGAGTCGGGTGTATCACCTTACTTGGGAAAGAAATGAGAAAGCTATCTGAGCCGATTCTTTCACACCCGCCAATGTTTGACCGATCATAGGGTAAATTCGATGTTTAATACCATACATTCCCAACGAATACTTTGTGATGCTTGGCTTCCTATAAGCGACTACTTTGAGTTGTCACGGACATGGTTTAGGCATGAGCAACCACATCAAATCTTCTACCATTAGATTGACAAGCCACAAAAGCTATCCTTGACGCCAGAGGAATTTTTCTCTAATAAGACACCTAAAGAGGCTCACCGGGGGGGGGTTATCAACGATCAAGTGCTCTAAGCAAAACCCTTTGAAAAACTTGTTACTTTCGCAGAAAGTAGCAAAAACTCCCAACTCATAGAAAATTATAGAAGCATTGGCTACACAGATCGACTCGTATTTTTAAGATATGAAGGAGAAATAAGGAGTTGCGAGACGGGTGCATAGTTGCGACAGGAACACACCGATCCTTCCAGGAATGTTGATGACAAAACCAATGGGAGGACCAAATATATGAAGAAGACAAACTATGCCTACGGAGGTTATCGAGGAGGAGGATATCGAGGAAACTACTACGATAGGAGTTCCAAAATTTGGCGAGTGGGACCGATCAAACCACGAGATGATAACCAAAAATTTTTTTTTCCCGCAACATCGTGAAGATAACCCTTCCAATCCACCAACACCCAAAAGAAATTTGATGAGTCCGACTTTCGAAAAAAACCATGCGATGATGCGTTCATGGGTCGCTCAAAAATCGTTCGAAGAGCTTTTTTAATATATCCGTTCTTCAATCTCAAAACCAAAGTCGAGCAAGGAAAAATAAATCACCAAGCTGCGATTCAAGACCTTGAAACAAAGTTTGGTAGACTTTCCGACTAATGCTCCACCCGACCAACTGGTTCACTCTCGAGTAGTACCCAAACCAACCCAAAACCTAACCTAACAAATGACAAACCTTACGACACACCGTCAAAATGAGCCTATGTTGAATGTCGTATTCACCGACAGTTGGAAATACATACTTGATCCACCAGTTAACCTCAGATGCAAAACCACCATCATCATGATGATAGTGAAGAAAGTTTGACGAATAGCTGAAAAGGAAGTAGTGCCGTCTTTTTCCAAACACATAAAATCTGATCTACCACCGCTCAAGGCATTTAAACCAAAAATTCCATCCCTCAAGCCCACGCAAAGAAAAATATGCAAGTAAGTTTATGATAAAGTTCATTGATCTAATCAAGAAGTTAGTATCATGTACCCGTCATTGTTGGTCTCCTTGCTGACATGCACCCCAAAGCTATTGCATCAACCGAGTTAAAAACAAAGAACTCATTTGGAGTTGAGGATGATAGAATTGTTTACCCAACCTTCTAAATCAATAAAGCTATGCAACATTCTCATTCTATGATTGAATATGCTTTCCTTGTAACCACCCCCAAATTGGGTCGTTAGCGGAATAAGGTGTCCGGGGCGTGTTACTTCAAAGATCAACACACAAGATATATATTGAATGACCAAAAGTCGTTTAAAACTGATATTGGATTTAACAAAGTTATTTGTTACATAAGCACGTAAGCTTCAATTCTGTTCACTTGTTCAAAATACAAAGAATTTCTGCCCATAAAACAGATATTCAAAAAATATGCGAAAAAATATTTATATGCATGATATCCCAATCAAAACACAATGTATTCCCTTTGCACTCGGCTTATTGACCTCCTGAAAAACATTGCTTTAAAACGTCAACAATAATGTTGTGATTTCATATTTTGATAAATCATATATTGTGGGACCACATAGTTTCCCAGGTGTATGATAATGTAAAACAGATGCAAAAGTTTCATATAAAATGTTATTATGTTGCTCTAAGACTCATGACACTGAGGATCGTGTAACATGATTACCATATAAATGGCCTACATTGCCCGTGATGATGTTCTAACCCGCAACATCCTATATTCGACATGGTATATGTTCGTTTGCCTAGTGATAGCTAATCACCCGAACGGGGATGTCATATCTAATAGATATATTTAAAATTCCTGCTGCTCACAAATCAGTAACGACGATTCATGATAATGTGCTCCAACTTAGGTTATCGCTACTTTAGGCAACAGTAATCATAATGTGAAACTTATAAATTGTGTCCAATTATTAAAAACAGTGCATGTTTTTCACCCGAAAACTTGCAAAATAAATCATCGTAAAACGTGGGGCTATGAACTCACCTTGAGTGAGCGAATATCGAGTATATCACAGAAAATGCGTCACGGAATTGATCGAATGCAACCTAATCCAATATAGGTCGTATAAGTACTAATCACATTGGGTAACTACTACCATATATAATTCTATATAGCTAATCACCATCTAATTGTTTTAGTGAAATCATATTTATAAAGTTAAAACGTTTATAAATATACCTTTGGTAAAAATGACATAACTTTCTCGTTTCATGTCGTTTCTTTGCTTTTCTTATGTCCACGCTTTCAAAATTTGACGTTTTCTATATTTTTTAGTATTGTATGAACAGGGATTTTTTAATTGTTCATGACAGTTATAAACTTATTTTCTATAACTTTAATTAACTTAGATACCCGTAAATGCGTTATTTTAATTCGTTATAGTTGTTTTTAGAATATTTCGTACTAAGCACGTTCTGTATTGAATAGTTATATCTATTCTATCGAGGTTTACAAAAATAAATGTTTCTGTCATGAACAGTAACTTTTTATAAAAGTATTATTATCGTAAACTTGTGAAATTCGTAACTCTTTCGTTATTGATTGAAAAAAATTACAATTCTTATTATTTTGGAATCCTAAAAATCATGTAGGATCTGTGAACAATACTAAACTTATATTTTAGAATTATTTTATAACTTGCCTGTTTATAACGTTTGTTTTTATAAAACCTGTATTTAACGTAAAAACGTATATTTGCCGTATCTTTTTCGTTATAAGTCGGTTTTTTGAGTTCTTTACATATTTGGAATCGTCATGAGGTGTACTATATTTATAAAACATGATAGGGCTGTCATAAAACACGAACCAAAATAGTCCCTTTGTAAATAATATGTATACTTATTGATATCACTTGTTTTATGTACTTTATAACTTTATGTAAATTTTCACAATCCTCCATTAACTTTATTTATAATATTTCTTACATATAATAATTTCCATATCTTTTCCAAAAGTCCATAGTATCAAGTCTTGATAACCACCTTTTTTTAATCACACTTATTATGTAACTTTTAATTCACAAGTTATAAGTAAACCCTAATTAAACAAGTTTGTAATAACCCTTTTTATAATAAACCAAGAGTGTACAACACTTATAAATCCATTTTAACATGATATTACCAACATCATAGTCATATGTAAAAGTGTACAAAATGATGATCACAAGTAAAAACTCTTTTTACATGTTTAAAAGTCCTAAATGGTGATTTTTGCTATAAAGAACTTATATACACATAAAATGATAAATGTAAAGACATAAAGAGTTTTAGATGACCTTAGTATGATGTATGATGATGAGATATATGCTCTAAACCCTTGTTTAGACTTATTCCTAGCTTTCACAACCATGACATCCTAATCAAATAAAAACCCCTTATCTTGCAATACTTAATTAAACCTGCAATGCTTAACCAACCTTTCAATCATTCAGGTTATCATAGGAATGATGCATGAATGCTTGTATGGTCTTAAAAAATCAAGCTATGGATTTGCTAAAAGGGGTGTTGTAACACCCCCAAAATGGGTCGCAGCGGAATAAGGATCCGGGGCATGTTACTTCAAGATCAACAGCACAAGAGTATATTAAGAACGACACAAAAGTCGTTTATAACTGATACATTGGATTTAAATAAAAAGATCTATTACATATGTTATTGCTTTACTTGTTCTTTGTTTCATATTACAAATGACAATCATAATATTTCCCAAAACATGGTAACACATTAGTCTTTAAACTGTACAATCCAAAAAATATCACATATGAATCCTTGCATCCTCGTGCCTAATGACCTCATGAATACATTGCTTAAAACGTAAACACAAATTGTTGGTGAATTCACAGGTTTATGTATTAAAATTATGCAGGAAGCAGACTCTTCCGTGATGTTAAAACTATGAAACAATCACAAACCTGATTACTGTTGCATAAGCTCATGGACACTGAAGCTCATCCTTATTTGTATTTTAGCCGTTATTTTGCCCGTTAAGATGTTGGTAACCCGAACATCAAGTCGAAATGGTCAACGTTCGTTCCTAGTGATAGCTTATCTCCCAACGGGGAGGTTAAACCCTATAGATATATTTTTCATTCGCGCTCATTAATGTATTTTCACAACTACATTATGCAATTAATACATTTCATGAATTAATGGGGCTCAGGGGGTGATCCTACTTGGCAAACACATATCAATATACTTTCAACACTTGCGGTCCAATTTATTAAACAAAGCTTCTGTTCTCACCCCAAATTAATAATAAATCAGTAAAAATGTAAAAAGTGCGTGGCTCATGGAAATCCCTTGAGTTTACAGGATCGCTTAATTAATCTCAGTAATAAAACGTCACGCAAGACGATAAAATGCCAATCTATTTAAATTATCGGATGTTTAGTTCTGAGTACTTATTTAAACATTGAATATAATCTATTTTAGTTGTTACATCGTTTACTATCGTTACGGGCTATCTCTTAAATAAAGAGGTCTTGACATGGACGTACGAAGGAGTTTAGGACACTTTTAAATAGTAATATCAAACAACTCTTCGATTACGCTTACGACAGAGGCCTCATTATGAAACTCCCTAGTTTTTTTGCACTTTGATAACCACACTCAATATTTCTATATAGCTTAAGCATCGACTATTCATTTTTAGTAAAATAATATTTATAAGTGAAATCCGTTTATAAATATACTTTTCGTAAAAAATGACCTAGTTGGGTGTTTTATAAGCCAGTTTGCTCTGCGTTTTCTTACGAATCCACGTCTTCGTAGGTAGGACGAGTCGATCTATATTATTACATTTTAAAGTTTTTAAAATTTTGTGATGAATAGTAAAATTACTGTTCATGACAGC
Organism: Tanacetum coccineum; assembly: GCA_026074375.1. NCBI lineage: Eukaryota > Viridiplantae > Streptophyta > Magnoliopsida > Asterales > Asteraceae > Tanacetum > Tanacetum coccineum. The sequence goes on along the minus strand of BQNB010078645.1, from coordinate 15,079 downwards.
TATATACCCGTTTTTACGTCTTAATTAGCGTAAACTCGTAATCGCGATAACTTATTCGTTTTTATTCCGATTTTAGTGATTCCTTCGAGTACGTTCTCGTTATTAAAGATTATATGTTTTACAATTATCCACTGATGGAATAGTGTTTTTTATGTCATAGTTTATAAAATTACTTTTATAAACTTTAATTATTGAAAACGTCGTAGTGTATTCGTTTTTAAAGTTTCCGTTTTTAACTGATTCTTGCGTGTACGATCTCGTAATTCCAAAAAGTTATATCATATTTTAGATGTTTTAAAAATAAAAACTACTGTCTAAGATTCGAATTTAGGCAGCCCCTATGTATTTCATGTTTGTTTCTTTATAAAACCTTGTTTTATGTACTTATTAAGTTAGTAGTTTACTATAAAAACTCTTATAAATACATTTGACACTTGTGGTACTTATAATAAGGTTCAATATCATCCCTAGTCCTTATAATTTCATTGTAACAAGTTTAACCCTTTTACTTTCATTATTTTCATATGTGAAGTTTAAGAAACATTATAAAACCCTAATTTAACATAAACATGTTTATACTTAATCCATAAGTTAACATACTTTTATCTTTACTTTTCCATGATATATAGGACCATATGACATAAGAATAAGTGTATAAATTGATAAACTCAAATAAAAATATATTTACGGTCAAAGTTTATGAAAAAAGAATTCAAAAAGTCAAAAATAGACACTTAATATGGGACGGAGGGAGTAATAGGTTAACATACTTTTATTTTTACTGTTCCATGATATATAGGACCATATGACATAAGAATAAGTGCATATAATCATAATCATAAATAATAACTCATTTTAAAAAATCCATTTTATACATTTAAAAGTCATTAGTGGTGATTATGGCTATATTTAACATGTAATACATAAAATCATAAGAAAGAAAAGTATAAAGGATTTAAGAAAACCTTAGTGATGATGTAAGAGATGTGAAATAAGTTCTAAACCCGTGTTTAGATTCAAAATCAAGCTTTCAAGCTTATAACCCAAGATTAGGTTTCCAAAACCCTAATCTTTCCTTTTTCTTCTTATTACTTGAAAATGATGAACCAATGCTTCCCAACACCTTAGAATACCTTAAGTATGTTGTGTATAGGGTTGTATATACTTAGAAAATCAAAGTGTGAATTTTGTTTGGTGGCTTAATTATGCCGTGAGTTTTGGAGTGAGCAAGGAAGAGAGAAAATGAAATTTTGTTAAGTATAAAAGAGTATGAACTTTGCTCATGCATGCATGGCTATTTATAGTATAAATATCTTCTTAACTTAACCATGGTTACTTTCTAACTCTAGTTAAGTTAAACTAGTCAAGTTGGTAAAAGGTGTAAGAGTACCTTTTAGTTAATATCTAGATATTATGCAAAGATGATGACTCTTGTTCTCATCTTCCAATTTTCGGCATTTTATGTATATATGTGATGTTATATTTAATATTTTGAGTATTGGGTATAAACGTGGGTATTTGTTTAGGCGTAGTTAGGTTTTTGAACTTCCGGGTATGCCTAAACGTATTTTATTATGAAACGTAAGCATTTTACGTAGCCGATAAAAATAAGATGAACAAAGTTATTAATTATCCTCATAATAATCATATAACACTTGCTTGATGCAAACATTTAATCGTTTAATGCCCGTTTACATTGTATGATCATTTTCAGTTTACGCGATTTAACTTAAAGTTTACGGTTTAAGAGTAAACGCGTAAAACCCTAAAAATAAATTATGAATTTCTTAATGTCATACAATGACCTAAAATACGAGGTGTTATAGTCTCCCCCCGTTAAACGAGCCTTGTCCTCAAGGCTTATCACACAGCACTTGACGACGGTGCAGTCTTGGTGAAGAGGTGTGGATATTTCTTCTTGAATTGATCTTCACGTTCCCATGTAAACTCAGGACCTCTCTTGGAGTTCCATCGAATCTTGACTAATGGGATACGGCTTCGCTTCAACCGTTTAACTTCACGATCTGTGATCTCTATAGGCTCCTCGACAAACTGAAGCTTGTCATCAAAATGAAGTCCATCCAACGGAACGGCTAAGGGTTCGTCGGCATAACACTTCTTTAAGTTGGACACGTGAAATGTATTATGAACTCTGCTCAGCTCTTCAGGAAGCTCGAGCTTGTATGCAACGTCTCCAACCCTTTTTATTACCTTGAAAGGTCCAACAAACCTGGGATTTAATTTCCCTCGTTTGCCAAAACGTACAACCCCTTTCCAAGGCGAAACCTTGAGCATCACTTTATCTCCAACCTCAAACTCCATCGGCTTACGCTTCAAATCAGCGTAGCTCTTTTGTCTATCACGAGCAGCTTGCATCCTTTGTTTAACTTGAATGATTCTCTCAGTCGTCTCTTGTACTATCTCTGGACCGGTGAGTTGAACTTCTCCAACCTCAGCCCAACAAACAGGCGAACGACATTTTCTACCGTAAAGTGCCTCAAAGGGTGCAGCCTTAATGCTCATAATTTATTTTTGTTGGTTACATAAAACGCTTACGTTTCGCAATAAATTACATTCGGTTGTACCCGGAAGCACCTTTACCTATCTACACTCAAACAAATACCCACATTTATATCCAATACCCAAAATTTATTTATTTTGCTTGCTTATATAAGAATTTTAACAATCTTCCCAAATAGAAGTAAAAAACGGATTTTCTTAATGTGAAGCTTCAAGGAAGAGGTCTAATGTTTCTCGAACTAGAAGGATTTGTTTGATTCATAGAATACCCATCGCATGTGTACAAGCTTAAAAAGGCCCTTTACGATCTCAAACAAGCAACACGTGCATGGTACGACATGCTGTCAAGTTTCCTCATTTCATAATATTTCTCTAAAGGTGCAGTTGATCCTACACTCTTCACACGGAAAGCAGGAAACGACTTATTGCTGGAACAAATTTATGTTGACAATATAATATTTGCATCTACTAATACTGCTTTGTGTAATGAGTTTTCTAATCAGATGACCACTAAGTTTAAGATGTCGAGATGTGGTCATAGGTCATTTCTATATTTAGGATTACAAAATTTTTCGAAAGTCAAGAGGCATCTTTCTTAAACCAATCAAGAAATATGCCTTCTGAAATTATAACAAATATGGTTATTGCAATCTAGTGGAATCTATAGATACACCTCTGTAGAAAAGAATAAACTGGATAAAGATCTACAGGGGACACAAGTTGATGCTACACTTTGGTATGTGCTTAAATACACATACCTTTTACCTGTTAAAATGAGCTAAAAAGACCAATAATGACCAAACATACATGAGAAATACAGTATATTTGTTTGTATTGTAAATTGTGTCTTGCAGGTACGGATATTCAATAAAAGGACAAAATCAAAGGCAAATCGGACAAAACCGAGCACGAGAATGGAAAGAACGTGAGAAATCGAAGCCAAAGGCATATACATCCTTAATGGGCCAACCCGTACTTATTTTATTAGGCCCCGGGGGTTTTTTTCCACCCATCCCCCATCCCATTGACTTTGTATCTATACAAAATACAAACCCTAAAACCTTTAACCTATTTATCCAATCCATAAGTCCTAAAATCCCTTATCCCGGCCCAAGTCAAAAGCCCAATCCCTAGTCAACCCAAAAATATAAACTTGGGTCAAAACATAATTACTGTTTATCATCCCTCTTTCTCTCCCTCACTTATACATAGAGTAACAAAAGCTCAGGGTTAATCCTCCATCTACCCACTCGCCCCTAAGTTTCTAGAAGACTAAAGCCCTGACACGTCTGACACAAGAAGGCCACGTTAGCGATCCTGAGCTCAATGATTGGTTGAGATATGTGGCTGAATAATAAAGGGCTCAGATTGGATTGGATGGATCTAAGGGCTAAGGATGGACAGGTGAAGACGCTCTTCAAGCTCTAGAAGACTCTACTCCTCACTATAAAAAAGAAGCTAGATCACACAGTAGGAGATATCTAGGAGTAGGAGTAGTGTAGGATAGTATAATTTTAGTTTTTAGCTTATTTTATGCTTATTGTACCTTTTATTAGCTTATTGTATTGTTTCAAAGCTTTGTAACCTTTTTATGAATTAATAAAAGTCGCTTTCATCTTAAGTTGTCATGTTTTATGTTTCTTATTTACTCAAAACTTGTTAAAGCGTCTTAAAAGATTTTTATAAGCAGATCCTTAAATAAAATAAAAGTGTTTTACTTGTACAAATAAAGCTTTTCAAGCTTATTTGTACAAGCTTTTCTTGTGTTACTTCAAATTGGTTAAATATAAAGGTTTTGAGCTTTATGGATGATAAGCCAAAAAGGGATGGGCTTATGTTCTTACCAGCTTATCTCTGATAAGCTCTATTGAGCATTTTAGATCCCTGTTTAGTTGGGACAAAGGTATGTTTTCATTTCACTCCCTAGCTTATTTTCTTATTGTGCTTAACAAGTTGCTTACTCTTTGCTTTTTTTGCCTGCTTATGCTTAATTTGCCTTTTAGTAGCTTATTATGTCAGTTTTAGAGCTTAGTTTTAGTTTGAATTTAGCTTATTAGTTTATGTCTCTTTTCATAGTTAAAATAGCTATTAGGTTTAGCTTATTAGTGCAGCTTAAATTTAAGTGCTTATTTTTTCTTCCTTCTTGCTTATTTGTCGATCTCTAGCTTAGTTATTAATCTGTTTATGTTTATTAGAGCTTATTCAAATCTGTTTTAAGTTTAAAAAAGGGATTTAAAATCTTAAAGGGGTGTTTGGCACAAAATAGTTAAAGTCTACTTGTGTAGCTTTCAGGGTCCAAAATGGATTTAATAAGCTTTAATTAAGACTTAAAAGAAGTTTTCATAAGCTCAAAGCTAGATTAGGCAAGTTTTAAAGTTTGGTTTTTCATATCCCCAAGTCTGCTAGTTCATTAACCATCATGTATGCAATCTGTCTTATTAAGAGTTTTTAGCTTATTTAGTAGTTTTATTAGCTTTTGTTTAGTTTAATTTTGCTTATTGAGTTATGGTTTTAATCTGTTTTAAGTTTTTTTAATTTAGTTTTGCTTATTGAGTCTTTAAAAAGAAGTTCAAATCTGTCTTAAATTCCAAAAAAAGCCAAAAACAAAAGTTGTGTAACTGGCATTTTCACTTTGTTTTTCTAGCTTATTTACTTATGTTCAGCTTATTTGTGTCCTTTGGGTATAGGTATTCATCTGTTTTTAGTTGATAGCTTTTAATTTAGTTTATTGAGTCTTAGAAGTTAGCTTAAAATATGTCTTTAGTCCTTAAAAATCTGTTTAAGTGTCCTCTGTCTTTAAGCCTTTTAGTAGTTTTTTAGCTTATTTGGTTTGCTTATTTTTATTCCTTAGTGCTTAAAATCTAGCTTTAGTCTTAGTATTAGTATTATCTTAATGTGTCTTAATTCTAGCTTAAAAAGTGATCAAAAGAGTCCTTTAAAATAAAAAAGTCAAAAACAAAGTAGTATAATCTGTCAAATTCAGCTATCTTTTCTAGCTTATTCCTTTAGCTTATGTTCTTAATTCAAGCTTATTTGTGTTCTTCAAGTATTAGTCAAAATCTATTTTAAGTCTTTTAGCTTTTTCTCCTAGCTTAATTGTCCTTATTTTAGCTTTAAAATCTGTCAAAAAGTCCCTTAAGCATCTATCTTAGTAATCTGTCTTAATGCATTTGGAAGCTTTTTAGCTTATTTTATCTTCTTATGTTTAGTCCTATATGCTTATTAGGTCTAGGAGTAAGTCTGTTTTAGCTTATTCAGGTTTTCTTTTAGCTTATTTAGTTTAAAAAGTCCAAACAGTTACATCTTTTAAAGCAAACAGTCTTAACTATGTCTTAGGGAATCATTGATGGTTTTTAGCTTATTGCTTGCTTCTTCTTAGTCCTTTAAGCTGTATGAGTTTAGGTAGGGTCTGTTTCTAGCTTATAAGTATTCAATTTGCTTATTTTTCTCATTAAGTGCTAATTTGGTCTCTTAGTTTTAGATTATAGTCATTTAGTCCAATAAGCTATCTGTCATTTTTAAATAGCTTTTTTCTAGCTTATTTTCAAATTTTGTCAAAAAGTCTTTTTATTAAAGTTGTTAGTTTTTGCTTATTTTATAGCTTTTTCCAAAAGAAAATAAAAAATTTGTTTTTTTTCCAAAAAAGAAGTCACAGGTTTCGAACCTGTAACCTCCCCTTCACACACACATGCACTCAACCAACCGCCCTATGGACTTTTTCAGTTATTACTTTGCATCATTAATTATTTGTATGTTTTTTAATTAGCTTTTTTAGCTTATAAAAGCTTATTTCCAGCTTATTAGGTTTAGCTTATTTTTCCCGTTTTATTTTTCTTAAGTTTTAAATAGTTAAAAGCATCTTTCTTAATTTTTTTCAGAAGTTTATAAATTAGTTTAATATTTTTAGATTAAATTAGTTTTAAATTCATAAAAAATAAAATAAAGGTCTAAAAAGTATAATTACTTTTTCAAAAATTATTTTTATACATTTAGGACTTTTAGATTTGAAATTTATATTTTTAGGGTTAAAATTTGATAATTTAGGTTTTTAGTCGCGCTTTTAAATTTCCGTTATCGTTTTAATGTTTAATGTTTTAATTGCATGTATTACTTAGATTTTCGTGCTTTTATTTACTTTCCATTTGCGTTACTAGAATTAGAAACCAAATCCAAATCTTTTATGATAATCAAGCTCGATTCCTGACATAAACGTAAATTTCCATTCACCTCTCACCGAGGAGAACGATACCCGTGTTGATTACTTATTATTCTTTCCTAAGTTTTCCTAATAATAATTTATGATTTTTCCTTTACTATATGTATTTATTTATATTATAATATATATACATAATATAACATATATATATATATATATTATATATATTATATATTTGAGGGTTATTTGTTTGATACGTATTTAGACGACTATCAAAATGGCGTCGCTGCCGGAGAGAGGTGTAGCGATTTTTGCGGGATTGTTTTCGAGCCTTGAAGATCCTTTCCTCATGAAAGTTTTCGTTTTATTTTATAAAAAAATACAAAAATATTTTACACTTCTATTCTTATTTTTCTTTTATTTTAATATTGAAAATAACCGTTTGTTAATTGTCGTTTCGGCTCATCTTTAGTTAACAAACTATAAGAGAGGTATAAGGAGGGTCGATCCTACGAACTTCAACCCAAAAGGAGAAGGTTTTTAAAAGCTTCGCGCTTACCCGCTTCTCCGCTTCTTTGTGCGTTTTCTAGAGAGCTATCGTGCACTTTTGACTATCGGTTACCAAAAATATTTTCCCTTCTTTAATTTATTTTTCTAATGTATTATTTTAAAAATCTATAAATAATCTTCTCTGTCCTCTTATTCGTTTAATTCTTATTATCTTAACCCTCTTATCTGATAATTCTTCAACATGTCTTGGTTTTCAAGATGCTCGTGGTGTGGAGGATCGTTTAACGGTAGAAATTGTCGTCATTGTACCAATGTAAGTTTCGAAGATGAGCCCGTCTATGACTCTAATCCAAATTCTTATAATCAAACCCCCGATTTTTCTAACCAACCTTCACAACCCTAAACATCTTTGATCAACCAATTTCATTGTTTTCATTGTAAGGATCCGTTAGAAGATGGTGTACGTTGTCGACAGTGTACATGTGTGAGGTGTGGATATTATCTTGGAGAAGGATTTTGTTCATTTTGCAATTCTGAAGCTGGAAATTCATTCGTTTATGATTCAAATCCGAATTCTTTCAATGATCCTCCAAATGTTTTCCCCCACCCTCCACAACCCCAGTACGAGACATACTCGTGCTAGTTATGTGGAAATGATTTTCACCATGGTCAAGATTGTCCAGCACGGTTCCCGCTTGTCTATTAGCAGGAACCGAGCTACAATCAAAACTTTGGTGATAATTATTATCTACAAAATTCACCAAGTTGTCCACAATAATACTTTTGTTGTGAAAACTGCGGGGGTCCTCATGAAAGTTTTCAATGTCAGTCGATGAATCAAAACTATTTTGAGCCTAACTATTCTGGTTTTGACCAACCCCCGCAGTATTCCATCAATCATCAGCCTCCGAGTATTCAAGAGAACCTTAATCAGCAAAAGATGATGAACTTCTTCAAATGATGCAATCATTTTGTAAAAAGTTACTTCAACAAAAGCAGGCGGCTAGCATCGATCAATCACCTCTTCAAGAAATGAGTATCCAAGATATGGAGGATCTAAAGCAGCATTATTTAGATGAAATGTTAAGTTTGAGTAACGACTTACAAATTAAAGATTATCGTAATGAGAAAATTGATATTCGTTTTAGAAAGGAATGTAAAAATATGATTGATGAGCTTAAAGGTAAATTCAATGGAATGAGTATTGAGATTAATAAAAAGAAAGAGCTTCAGCATCTAGAGCAGGTGGCTAATCTTAGTACTTATCCTTCGCAACGTTTCAAATCTTTTTGCTATGATGACGATGATGACTATGATTACGAGAAGAGTACTATTCCTTTGAATGAAATTGATTCTCAAATACCTCCATCTATTGCAATCACACTCGTTTTACCGACTTTGGAACCCGAGGACTCTCTCATCATGGGGAATGAGGAACTTAGCACTATTCCTAAAAAGGAATCGGACAAATTCATAAAGTCTAGTGTTGAGGACCTTGTTCCAATCCCAAGTAAGTCCGAGGATACATCTGAGAGTGATAGTGATTGTGATTTACCTTCGTGTGATGATTTCTCTTCCATTAACGTTTATAAAGAAAAATCTGTAACTTTCTCTAACCCTCTCTTCGATTTAAATGATGATTTTACCTCTAGTGATGACAAGTCACTATCCGATGAGGACGTTCCGGAAGATAATGTTAAAATTTACTTGAACCCTCTTTTCGAATTCGATGACAAATACATCTCTAGTGACGTAAATCCTCTTTCTGATGAGGTGTTAGAGAACATCGAGAGTAAGGACTCTTATGTTTCTAACCTTGATGAGTCAGCTTTGCTTGTCACGCCTCTTTCCGATTTTAATGAGGATGAATGTTTCAACCCAGGTGGCAACATTGATGAGATTGAGTTTCTACTTCACCGTGATCCGTCTACTAATAAGATAAGCGTTGTTTCCATTCTCGAGGGGATCACCGATGAACCACCTCTCGAAGAGAATGACGATTTATTTGATTTGGAATCTAAAACTAATGAATGGAAGAAGATTTTATACGATGCTCCAATTAATGATTTGATGACCAAGGACAAAATTTTTGACCCGGGAGGCGATATTGATGAGATCGATGCTTTTCTAGATATTGATATTTCTACGGATATTGAGGACGGTTATCATGATTCGAAGGGAGATATAATCTATCTTGAGAGTTTGCTATTTGATGACACTATCCCTAATCTCCCTCCGAAGGTGTTCCTTGATCGTGACCCGAGGAGTTTAAGTGATATTAATGATTTGAAGATTATGGTCAAAGTTTTCGACCCCGAGATTCATGAGGAAATTTTTTCTCATACATATGTGAGCTTGCCTTTTAAGGATCGCCATTATCTTTCCTTCACATATGTTATCCGAATTTTCCTTCCTTATTTCACTTATCCGGTGAATTCTTCTCTTCCTCTCTCCTCCGGGAGTGAAGATATCATTTTTGAACCCGGCATCTCCGCTTTTCATTTTTCTTCTTTAGAATCGGTGGCATATGAATATCCGATGGAAGTTTGCTCTTCTACTTATTTCGTCCCTAATATCACGATGATATGACGAGAGTCAAGCTAGAGACTCGCACAAAAACAAGCACTTCGTGGATGGCAACCCATGCTTATCCTTAGTAGTAGTATAATATTTATTAATAAGTTTGATGTGAGGAGGCTCGCCTCTTCTTTTCTCGTGTTTCATGTTTTATGTCCAGGATTGCCCAGATTTTGAAGGCTCTCGTGCTCTTGGTTTTGTCCATCGTTCACTCGATCTTCAATCCTTTGCATGCTTATATATGAGAATCCGATATCCTAGATCATACTTGTTTTATTAGACTAAGCATTCGCGGATCTTTTTATTAAAGATTTTAAATTTGCGAAGAACGAGAAATGATAGAGTTTTATATAAGTTAGATGCTAAACATAGAGTAGTTGGTTCTCTTTAAGGCTCATAGAGGTTAATTGTGGCTTTTTGCTCCTATCAGCTTAATAAACATCATATATATTTGTTAAATAAATGAAGTTGCTTTGGTTTTTGCGATTCTTAGTTTAAATCACTTCGTAGAGATTCCTTCTGGTGAAATTAAGGTACACATCGAGGTTTTGTCAGTGTTGTGGGGAAATAGGCTACCGATTCCTGACGGCTCGCTACCATTGTTTAGGTAGTTAAAAGACCACAGGACTTGAAATTTGGCTATAATAATAATTATTATGTAATAAACCAAAGCCGAAATAAGACCACTGCCTCTTTCCGGCTCACAACCGATGTGGTAGTCATTTAAAGGGTGGAGGTAATAATAATAATAAAAACGGTGGGCTGATAAAAGTTTACAGCCTCTTGCCGGCTCACAACTGATGTGGCAGTCTTCTAAATAAGGAACATAGTAATAATCCGAGACTGATAAAAGTTAGCTACATCTTACCGGCTCACAACCGATGTTGCAGCCTTCAAAAAGGTCAAGGATCATCGAGGTCGAAATAAGACCCCTGGACCATGGTCGGCTCGTATACCGATGTGGCAGTTGTTTAAAGGACCGAGGTTTAATAATGTTGCAATAATAATAAAGCCAAGTTTTGACTCCGGGGTTATATAAATAAAGCCTCCGTCTCTGGAATCGTAGTTGAGTTGTTTCGGATGAAATTAAAAGAATAACCCCTAAATCGTGTGAAATTAGAACCTTAATGTGGACCTTATTCTCACCATGTCGTCTCTTTAGGAAAGAATTTCAAACTAATGGTGGTCTAAACCGGGTTTACTTTATATGAATAAGACATTAATTTATCATAAATAATAATAATAAAATCTTTAGAGGATCTAGGAATAAGGGAGCAGAAAGTAGCTATGCATCCACAATTAGCATTTATGAGTAGTGTTAGCATTTTAACTTATATTTAACAATGATTTCATTTTTAAGCTTGGTTTGAGGTGAGTAAAAAATCAAGGACGATGAATTTATCCTTTTAGTGTTCCTTGTTTCGTGAAGTTATGATATGAATGAATGACAATAATAAATGTATAAAAATGGTAAAACGGGAGGCTTTTCAAAAACTAGTGATTTCTTAATCCCCTTAGATGAACACTTACCTACTTTTCGAGGTTATTAGTCTAAGGGGGTTGAAATTTTTGGTTTTCTAAGTTTGTATTTATGACATTGCGCGAGGACACGGCAATAACTTAGTATGGGGAATTTTGGTGTGTGCTTAAATACACATACCTTTTACCTATTAAAACGAGCTAAAAAGAACAATAATGACCAAAAATACATGAGAAATACAGTGTATTCGTTTGTATTGTAAATTGTGTCTTGCAGGTACGGATATTCAATAAAAGAACAAAATCAAAGGCAAATCGGACAAAACAGAGCACGGGAATAGAAAGAGCGTGAGAAATCAAAGTCGAAGGCATATACATCCTTAATGGGCCAACTCATACCCATTTTATTAGGCCTGGTCAGCCCATTGACTTTGTATCTATACAAAATACAAACCCTAAAACCTTTAACCCATTTATCCAATATGTAAGTCCTAAAATCCCTTATCCCGACCCAAGTCAAAAGCCCAATCCCTGGTCAACTAAAAAATATAAACTCGGGTCAAAACATAATTACTGTTTATCATCCCTCTTTCCCTCCCTCACTTATACATAGAGTAACAAAAGCTCAGGGTTAATCCTCCATTTACCCACTCACCCCTAAGTTTCTAGAAGACTAAAGCCTTGACACGTCTGACACAAGAAGGCCACACTAGCGATCCTGAGCTTAATGATTGGTTGAGATAAGTGGCTGAATGATAAAGGGCTCAGATTGGATTGGATGGATCTAAGGGCTAAGGATGGACAAGTGAAGACGCTCTTCAAGCTCTAGAAGACTCTACTCCTCACTATAAAAGAGAATCTTGATCACACAGTAAGAGATATCTAGGAGTAGGAGTAGTGTAGGATAGTATAGTTTTAGTTTTTAGCTTATTTTATGCTTATTGTACCTTTTATCGGCTTATTGTATTGTTTCAAAGCTTTGTAACCTTTTTATGAATTAATAAAAGTCACTTTCATCTTAAGTTTTCCTATTTTATGTTTCTTATTTACTCAAAACTTGTTAAAGTTGTTCTTAAGATTTTATAAGCTGATTTTAAATAAAATAAGTGTTTACTTGTACAAATAAGCTTATGTTCTTGTGTTACTTCAAATTGGTTAAATATAAAGGTATTGAGCTTTATGGATGATAAACCAAAAAGGGATGGGCTTATGTTCTTACCAGCTTATCTCTGATAAGCTGGAGCTAGTTGATAAGCTTTATTGAGCATTTTAGATCCCTGTTTAGTTGGGACAAAGGTATGTTTTCATTTCACTCCCTAGCTTATTTTCTTATTGTGCTTAACAAGTTGCTTACTATTTGCTTATTTTGGCCTGCTTATCCTTAATTTACCTTTTAGTAGCTTATTATGTCAGTTTTAGAGCTTAGTTTTAGTTTGAATATAGCTTGTTAGTTTATGTCCCTTTTCATAGTTAAAATAGCTATTTGGTTTAGCCTATTAGTGCAGCTTAAATTTAAGTGCTTATTTTTCCTTACTTCTTGCTTATTTGTCAATCTCTAGCTTAGTTATTAATTTGTTTGTGTTTATTAGAGCTTATTCAAATCTGTTTTAAGTTTAAAATAGGGATTTAAAATCTTAAAGGGGTGTTTGGCACAAAATAGTTAAAGTCTGCTTGTGTAGCTTTTAGGGTTCAAAATGGATTTAATAAGCTTTAATTGAGACTTAAAAGAAGTTTTCATAAGCTCAAAGATAGATTAGTCAAGTTTTGAAGTTTGGTTTTTCAAATCCCCAAGTCTGCTAGTTCATTAACCATCATGTATGCAATCTGTCTTATTAAGAGTTTTTAGCTTACTTAGTAGTTTTATTAGCTTTTGTTTGGTTTAATTTTGCTTATTGAGTTATGGTTTTAATCTGTTTTAAGTTTTCTTAATTTAGTTTTGCTTATTGAGTCTTTAAAAATAAGTTCAAATCTGTCTCAAATTCCAAAAAAAAGCCAAAAACAAAAGTTGTGTAGCTGTCATTTTCACTTTGCTTTTCTAGCTTATTTCTTAGGATTATTTGCTTATGTGTAGCTTATTTGTGTCCTTTGGGTATAGGTATTCATCTGTTTTTAGTTGATAGCTTTTAATTTAGCTTATTGACTCTTAGAAGTTAGCTTAAAATCCGTCTTTAGTCCTTAAAATTCTTTTTAAGTATCCTTTGTCTTTAAACCTTTTAGAAGTTTTTTAGCTTATTTGGTTTACTTATTTTTATTCCTTAGTGCGTATTAGGTATAAGTTAAGATCTGTTTCTAGCTTATTAGTCTTAGTATTAGCTTAATGTGTCTTAATTCTAGCTTAAAAAGTGATCAAAAGAGTCCTTTAAAATCAAAAAGTCAAAAACAAAGTAGTATAATCTGTCAAATTCAGCTGTCTTTTCTAGCTTATTCCTTTGGCTTATGTTCTTAATTCAAGCGTATTTGTGTTCTTCAAGTATTAGTCTAAATCTATTTACGTGTTTTAGCTTTTTTTCCTAGCTTAATTGTCCTTATTTTAGCTTTAAAATCTGTCAAAAAGTCCCTCAAGCATCTATCTTAGTAATCTGTCTAATGCATTTGGAAGATTTTTAGCTTATTTTATCTTCTTATTTTTAGTCTTATATGCTTATTAGGTCTAGGAGTAAGTCTGTTTTAGCTTATTTAGGTTTTCTTTTAGCTTATTTAGTTTAAAAAGTCCAAACAGTTACATCTTTTAAAGCAAACAGTCTTAACTATGTCTTAGGGAATTATTGATGGTTTTTAGCTTATTGCTTGCTTCTTCTTAGTCCTTTAAGCTGTATGAGTTTAGGTAGGGTCTGTTTCTAGCTTATAAGTCTTCAATTTGCTTATTTTTCTCATTAAGTGCTAATTTGGTCTCTTAGTTTTAGATTATAGTCATTTAGTCCAATAAGCTATCTGTCAGTTTTAAATAGCTTTTTTCTAGCTTATTTTCAAATTTTGTCAAAAAGTCTTTTTATTAAAGTTGTTAGTTTTTGCTTATTTTATAGCTTTTTCCAAAAGAAAATAAAAAAATTGTTTTTTTTCCAAAAAATAAGTCACATGTTTCGAACCTGTGACCTCCCCTTCACACACACATGCACTCAACCAACCGCCCTAGGGACTTTTTCAGTTATTACTTTGCATCATTAATTATTTATATGTTTTTTAATTAGCTTTTTTAGCTTATAAAAGCTTATTTCCAGGTTATTAGGTTTAGCTTATTTTCCCGTTTTATTTTTCTTAAGTTTTAAATAGTTAAAAGCATCTTTCTTAAATTTTTCAGAATTTTATAAATTAGTTTAATATTTTTAATAATATTTTTAGATTAAATTAGTTTTAAATTCATACAAAATAAAATAAAAGTCTATAAAATATAATTACTTTTTCAAAAATTATTTTTATACATTTAGGACTTTTAGATTTGAAATTTACATTTTTAGGGTTAAAATTTGATAATTTAGGTTTTTAGTCGCGCTTTTAAATTCTCGTTATCGTTTTAATGTTTAATGTTTTAATTGCCTGTATTACTTAGATTTTTGTGTTTTTTATTTACTTTCCATTTGCGTTACTAGAATTAGAAACCAAATCCAAATCTTTTATGATAATCAAGCTCGATTCCCGACATAAACGTGAATTTCCATTCACCTCTCACCGAGGAGAACGATACCCGTGTTGATTACTTATTATTCTTTCTTAAGAATAATTTGTATGATACTTTTCTTACGTATATGTATTTTATTATATTATACATTTGAGGGTTATTTGTTTGATACGTATTTAGACGAACATCAAAATGGCGCCGCTGCTGGGGAGAGGCGTAGC
>BQNB010078644.1:0-30489 GCA_026074375.1 Tanacetum coccineum | reverse complement strand
TTTCTGATTTAAAACAAAATGTTTGGACTTTTTATATAAAACGTATTTAACTCATTTTTATAAACTTTTGGCACAAATGTAATACTACAAGTACTCTACCATATCTTATACTACAACTCTCATATACTTTAGGTCCTTTAGTCCATCATTTGTCCAAGAATAACAAGTCCTCATATTTCTTTTACTTATAACTTAATAAGTAAACTTGTAAACAATTAATTTATATATACTTTTATAAATTAATCCACACTTGTATTAATGTTTATACTTCCATTACCACATGTTCTCAACATCAATATAACATATGCCAAAGTGTATCAAACCATGATTAAGTGTAAAATTCTATTTTACATGTTAATATATTTCCTAGATGGTGATTGACTATATAAACATCATATACACAAAAAATCATAAATGTAAAGAGTGTAGGGTTTTTAGATGACCTTAGGATGAAGTATGATGAAGAGAAACAAGATCTAAACCCTAGTTTAGAATCAAAACCCAAGCTTCCAAGACTATAAAACCCTAATTCCCAATGAAACCCTAATCTTGCACCTTTCTTGATTAACCTTTTAAAACACTAAACCAAGCCTTCAATACACCTTAGGATACCTTAGATATGATGTTAGATCACTTGTATATTTGGTAAATAAAATTGTATGGGTTGTGTATATGTGTTGTATGTATGCCATGGGCTAAGGAGGAGAGAAACAAGAGATGAGTGAAGTTTTTACTTATGCAAATGAAGTGTGTGATATCTCTTACTAGTATGCATATGTTTATACACCAAGGACTAGTCAATAACACTATTGGAAGAGTTCAAGGCTTAAGAAAACATGAGGAGGGAATTAAAGAAGGTATTTGGTCAAGATAACTAGTCATGTACTAGCATAATAAGTTCTAGGTTTGTACAAGACTTTGGTTGATAAAATGTGTGCTCATTGTCCCCTCTGTTAGTTGACTGTTAACTTAAAGGATATTCTGGTCTTTTAATGTATCCCTCTCTCATAAAAGATTAAAATCCACTCACTCATCTCTCCCCCACTCCATTTCTCTGCACTCTTCTTTCTTCTTCTTCATATCTTTATGACATAAAACATTAAAACCACCACCATGCACTATCATCTGAAAAGCATCACCACCCAAAAAACGCTACCCAATGCAAAAGTAAGAGGGACGAAGAAGAATGACAGACTCGATTAACAAACCAACACATCCTTCTCATTTCAACAACATCAAACCCATGTCTAAATCCTAAACCCATCGTCACATATCACCATCAACAATCCAATATCTAATCTTATCCCATCTCCATACCACCATCATGAGTCGAACTTAAATGATAAACTCAAGGATCTCAGATATTATTTTGTGTGTATAACAAGATAATTTCAGTCCTTATAAGATCCAAACACATAAAATATATTTCATCACAGATCTGTAAAGGTAAACCCTCTTTGATATACGAAATTAAAATGATGCGTTTCATTTCTTTGAAATGATAAGATGATTTGGGGAGTGTCTGTGTTTGAAGTGATAAGATAAATGTGCTTGTGGTGGTGGTTAAATTGTTGTATTATTATTATTATTATTATTGTTATTTTTTAATATAAATCTTTTTTTATTTTTATTTTTTTATTATTATTTTTATTTTTTATTTTAATTATTTTATAACTATTATTATTATTATAAACTTTTACTATTATTATTATTATTAAGAATAATAATAAAAATAAATAATAGTAATTGTTTGAGGGTAATTTTGTCATTTCACGTCTTAAATCTTGCATTTAACAGTCAAACCAACAGAATAATTGGTCAAGGGACCAAACCCGATACGGGTCGATACCACAAGGAGATGATTCGGGTAAAAAAGGTTTAGGGGCCATTTTTGTTAAACCCGACACACCACAGGGACCATTTATGCAATTAACTCAAAATAAAATGTGCAAAGTTAATAATTATCTTCCAAATAATTATCTAACACTTGCTTGACGTAAACTTTTAATTGTTTGATTCTCGTTTACGTTGAATGATAATTTTTAGCTTACACGATTTAAATTAACGATTAAAATTAAAAGCAAACGTGTACGAGACTAAAAATAAATAGTGAAATAAATAACGTCGTAAAATGACCTGAAAACACGGGGTGTTATAGTCTTCCCCTGTTAAATGAGCCTTGTCCTCAAGGCTTAAGACGCGACACTTGACGACGGTGCGGTTTTTGTAAAGAGGTGTGGATACTTCTTCCGGAATTGATCTTCACGTTCCCATGTGAACTCAGTACCTCTCTTAGAGTTCCATCGAACCTTAATGATTGGAATACGGCTTTGTTTCAATCGTTTAACTTTACGATCCATGATTTCTACTGGTTCCTTGATAAAATGAAGCTTGTCATCAATATGAAGTCCATCCAACGGAACAACTAATGGTCCGTCGGCATAACACTTTTTCAAGTTGGATACATTAAACGTATGATGAACCCTGCTTAACTCTTGAGGAAGCTCAAGCTTGTAAGCAACGGCACCAACTTTAGCCAACACCTTGAAAGGTCCAACATATCTGGGGTTTAACTTCCCCCGTTTTCCAAAACATACGACCCTTTTCCAAGATAAAACCTTAGCATAACTCTATCTCCAACTTGAAATTCCACCGGCTTACGCTTTATATCAGCGTAACTCTTTTGTCGATCACGAGCGGCTTGAATTCTTTGCTTGATCTGAATGACCTTCTCGGTCATCTCTTGAACTATTTCTAGACCGGTGAGTTGAACTTCTCCAACCTCGACCCAACAAACAGGTAAATGACACTTTCAACCGTAAAGTGCTTCAAATGGTGCAGCCTTGATGCTAGCGTGATAACTATTGTTATATAAAAACTCAACTAATGGCAAATGGTTAACCCAACCCTTTCTAAAGTTGATCACAAAAGCACGCAGCATATCCTCGAGAGTTTGAATAGTCCTCTCGCTTCATCCGTCAATTTGCGGATGGTATGCAGTACTCATATCCAAATTCGTAGCCAAGGCCTTCTAAAGTGACCTCTAAAAATTTGATGCGAACCTAGGGTCGCGATCACAAATGATTGAGACAGGTATTCCATGCCTCGTGACCACCTCTTTCAGGTATATTCTTGCCAATCTTTCCATGGGATCAGTTTCGCTCATTGGTACGAAGATTGCAGATTTAGTAAGTCGGTCAACAATCACCCAAATGGTGTCCTAACCATTTGACGACGTAGGAAGCTTCGTGATAAAATCCATAGTGATATTATCCCACTTCCATTGAGGTATCTCGTGTTGCACCAACAAACCCGATGGCCTTTGGTGTTCAGCCTTGACCTTAGCACATGTCAAACATTTACTAACATAGGTGGCGATGTCAGCCTTCATATTGGGCCACCAATATAGCTTTTTCATGTCCTAATACATCTTGTCGGAACCCGGATGGATAGAGTATTTTGACTTGTGGGACTCGTGCATAATCGCAGTCCTCAAATCACCATAACATGGCAACCAACTCCTCTCATTTAAGCATAGAGTTCCGTCGGCGCGGGGTTCCAACTTTTCCTTCGCTATATCCTTCCTGATCATACCTCTTACGTCTTCCTTTTTGAAGTTCTCTGGTTTCTGTGCTTCTATTTGAGCTTCCAAAATTTGTTTGGGGAGATTCAAACCAATAGTCATGACTAAGGCTCGAACCTGTAATGGCTTATTCCGTTCTTTATGGCTTAAGGAATCGGCCACTACGTTTGCTTTACCCGGGTGGTAACGTATTTCACAATCGTAATCGCTGAGCAACTCTAACCAGCGACATTGCCTCATGTTCAGCTCCTTTTGATCAAGAACGTGTTGTAAACTCTTGTGATCTGTGAACACCGTACACTTGGTTCCGTACAAATAGTGTCTCTAAATTTTTAGAGCAAACACTACCGATCCAAGTTCTAAATCATGAGTCGTATAGTTTTTCTCATGAACTTTCATTTGGCGTGATGCATAAGCAATTACTTTTTCTCTTTGCATTAATACATCACCCAATCCTTTATGCGAAGCATCGCATTAAACTACAAAATCCTTGCTTCCTTCAGGTAGAGCCAGAATTGGCGCACTGCACAACTTCTGCTTTATTAACTGGAAGGTGGCTTCCTCTTTGTCACCCTAATCAAACTTAACTCCTTTCTGAGTAAGCTTGGTCATTGACTTGGCGATCTTCGAAAATCCTTCGATGAATCTTCGGTAATACCCAGCAAGACCTAAAAATTGACGAATCTCTGTTGGTGTCTTAGAAGATGCCCAATCTTTTATGGATTCGATCTTGGCGGGATCCACGTAAATGCCTTGACTATCAATCACGTGGCTGAGAAATTGTACCTTGGAAATCCAAAATTCACATTTAGAGAATTTAGCATACAACTTCTCTTTCTTAAGCAATTCCAGAATTGCCTTAAGATGTTCTTCATATTCCTTCTTGTTCCTTGAATAAATAAGGATAAGTCATAACAGTACTATCATAAACTGATCCCAAAAATTGGTGCTTGCACACCTGATGCATGAGTTTCATAATACCTCCGGTGGGTTCGTTTTTTAAAACATAATGGCTTAACTTGATGAAATCGTATAATGACCGTATCGAGTTCTTAAATGACGTATTAGGAAATGGAATATCTTCTTCACGTACTTAAAGCTGGTGATAACCTGATCGCAGGTCTATCTTAGAATAAACGTTGGATCCTTGTAGTTGATCAAATAAATTGTCGATCCTTGGGAGTGGATAACAATTCTTCACCGTCAGCTTGTTTAGTTCTCGGTAGTCGATGCACATTCGAAATGATCCATCCTTCTTCTTGACAAACAAGACCGGATCTCCCCAAGGTGAGGAACTTGGCCTTATGAAGCCTTTGTCGGAAAGCTCCTGGAGTTGATCTGACAATTCCTTCATTTCAGATGGAGTTAATCTGTAAGGTGCTCGTGCTACAGCTGCAGCACCAGGTATCAAATCGATTTGAAATTCTACTTGTCGAGTCGGTGAAAGACCCAACAAGTCCTCTAGAAATACTTTAGGAAAATCTCAAACGATCGGTACGTCCTCAAGTCGCTTCCCCTCTGACTTGTCCTCGGTCTTCTTTGTAGTAACATGTACCAAAAAGACATGACATCCTTTTAGCATGTACTTCTGCATTTTAGTACAAGAGATGATGTTCAAACGAGTCTCATTTTCCCGGTCGCTTCCGTCACCACGAACAATCAACGTCTCATTTCCCCAGGGAATACAAACGATTTACTCGGCACAAACAATGACAGCTTGGTACTTTGCCAACCAATCCATACCAATTATAACGTCGAAACTACCAAGTTCTACGCGCATTAAGTCGATATTGAATGGATGATTAAAGAAGTTTAATGTACAACCCCGAATGATAGTGTTTAACCTAATTATTCTCCCATCAGCTAGTTTAACATCATAATAATGATCTAAGGTAGTTGGTGTGATATTAATTTAGAAGCTAAATGCAGTAGACACAAAACTCCTATCGGCACCAGTATCAAATAAGATAGAAGCATAGTGGTTGTTTAGAAGGAACGTACCAGTAACGATGTTGGAGTCTGGGTTTGTCCTTGCGTGGCCTACCGCATACACTTTTGCTGGAGCATTTCCATTCCCAGCTGGGTTGCCTTGGTTGTTGTTCTTCGGTTTTGGACACTCCATCTTGAAATGCCCATGGGATCCTCACTTAAAGCAAGTAGCTTTCTAACCTGCCCTGGTGCCCCTTTGGTTGTTAGCAGTATTGACATTTGCAGGTGTCCTACACTCACGGGCCAGATGGCCAACTCTGTTGCACTTGTGGCATTTTGGAGCACACTGACCATCATGGTGGTAGTTGCATTTAGAGCACAGAGTTTTAGATCCTCCGTAAGGTTTCTTCTCACCAGACCCAGCAGTGTAAGCCATACCAGTGTTTTGCCTCTTGTTTTGTTGTTGTTGGTTCTGATTGTTCCTTGAGGTGTCCTCAAACTTCCTTTTATTATCAGTCTGACGTTCAGCAAAAGTGTGGATCTTCTTATCCACCAGTTCAGTTACAAACTCAACTGCATCTTGCATTGTCGTCGGCTTAGACGCCATTACACTCCCATGTATCATGTCGGGAAGACCACCAACATACTTCTCAATCTTATCAGACTCTTCGGGAAACATTCTTCCGCACATCAAAGCTAACTCCTGAAAGCGTTGAGTATAACTTACCACGTCAGTACCCTTCACCTTTAACTCTTAGATCTCCAACTCTAATTTCTTGATTTCATTTCGAGGGCAATACTAAGCAGTCATCATTTTCATGAGTGTGTTCTAAGGCATGCTGTGAGCGGCATCATGTCCAACTGTCTTGACATGGGATTTATACCATGTTAAGGCAACACCATGAAGGGTGCAAGTAGCAAACTTAACTTGGTTCTCAACTGCACAGTTATTGATATTGAAGACAGACTCCATTCTTTCAAACCATTAAGTTAGACCGACAACTCCTTCAGTACCTTTGAAGTTCATGGGTTGACATTTGAGAAAGTCAGTGTAAGTACACTTACGAGCAGTTTGTTCTGTCCATCTACTACCCGTTCCGGAACTATGGCTGTCATCGCCATTCCGGCTTCTATCAGTGTCACGTGCTTCCAATGCATCAGCAACGCCTTGGTCGATCAGTGCCTTAAGCTGGGCATTGGTGATAGGTGTGGTGGTGGTTTTTGTGGCTAGTGATGCCCTTGTGGTTCTTCTCGTTTGTGCCATTTTCTTTAACTCATAAGAAAATATAATACCTGTTAGATTTCATACAATCATAACCGTGCCATGAAATATACACAATAAATAAATAAAGATCACATCACACAGTGAAATATGCAGCCCAAAGTAAGATCGACATGACATATACATGATAAATAAATAGAGATCACATCCCACAGTGAAATATACAACTGAATTGAAATTAACAATGGTGTAGCTACATCGACATTCATTCATAATAAATTCGATTACAGACATGACATAATAAATCCATTCCATATATAATCTGGAAAACATTCATGACTAATTCGGTTACAAAATGATCACTACTATTAGGTTGCAAAATGAAAATAAAACCTAGAGCCTTACTAGCCGAGAGTTACCCATAATACTTAGTAGGCTATACAACATAGCTAAGACATAACCAGATCTAAGAACTACTACCAGCCTCCTCTGGTACATCAGGATGTGCTGGATCCCTAGCAGGTCTCTGCTGACTCTGTATTATTACCATATGAGTCTGCAATGTCCTCAGCAGAGTCAGTACCTCTGCGAGCTGTGTTTGTCATCTAAGGTCTGCTGCCCGTAAATCTCCAATCTCAGTCTGTTACGCTAAAACCATAGTCCGTAGTGCTTTAACCTCAGAACGTGCCATATCACTTAGCATCCATAGACTATACCCAAGCCTCACAAGAAGCTCTGGCCTCACCCTCCATAAGTCTAGCTGTGCGAGCATGGGAGTGCCTATCTCTACGTAGCAAGTTGAGCTGACCGCTCATCAACAATCTATCATCATGTGTGTTAGCCTTAATTATATTAAGTCAAACAAGAATGTTATCGGTCTTAGAAAGTCAAACTAGATCTAGTATTGTAATAGGCTAGTCGGGTTCAACGGGCTTGGTTTGTAATCTAATGTTGTCCATGTTAAGGGTGAAAGCCCAAGTTTAGCCAAGCCCGGCCCGTTAAGAAAGCCCATGAGCCAACTAGAAGGCTAGGGTATAAATATCCCTTCACCACACTTGGTGAAGGGTGTTGGTTGCATTTTTCATTCTTTTGTAACTCACCACTTCTCTCTAATCTAGTTGTTTCTCTCTCTAAGATTCCATCTTATTTTCTAGCATCTTGGTAAAGAACATAGTTGTGTAATGGATTAAATACATGGGATAACAATAGGGGTGAAACAAACTTGGTGCCTAAGTTTCTTAGAGTAGTGGCCAAGGTGTGGGTAGAGTGGTGACTTATAAAGGCTATAGGGTGATTAGGAAGAGCTAGAAAAATAGCTAAGCAAGGTGTGGGGTGTTGGAGGAGGTTCGACTACAAGAAGGTGACAAGGAGGTGATTTTGCAAACTTGGTAGCCAAGGTGGTGATGGAGGTACTTGTAGGGTGCTTGGGTGGCTGCTTTGTGAGATCATGGTGAAGCAAGGGAGGTGTTAGGATGCTAGCTTGGCTTAGAAAACGGGTTAAAAAGAAATAAAAGGGTGATGGGTGGTTTAGGGTTTCGGCTTAGGATTTAGGGTTTTAATTCGTGCATTAGGGTTAGGATTAAGGATAGTTTAGGGTTTAGGATTAAGGTTTAATATTAGGATTATGGTTTATGATTTGGTTTAAGGTTCAGGATTAAGGTTTGGGGTTTAGTTTTAGGTTTAAAACGAAATTAGGGTTTTAGGGTTTCATTTAGGGTTTAGGGTTTTAGATTAGGGTTTTAGGATGACTTAGGGTTTAGGTTTAGAGTTTAGGAGTCATGAATTAAGTGTTTGTACCTTGTGTTAAAGTGGTGGTATGAAACTAAAGTGATTTAGGAGGTAAAATGACCTAGTTTTGTTTTCTTGCATTATAGACGCAATAATACTGTTTTCTATAATAATTGTACTCTTTGCAATTATTACACCTATGGGTGTATAACAACGTAACCCACTATTGAACTTGTATTCAAACTGTTTATCATAAACCTATGAATTTCACTCAACCATTGTGTTGACCTTTTTAGCATGTTTATCTTAGGTAACTGAGCAACTTATGCCACGAAGTGGTACGAACTTGAAGATGGCTAAACTGTTATCATTCAAACTTTATGTTTTCATATAGATTTTGGGACCTCTGTTTGTAAAAACTCTGATGAAATAATGAATGATAACTTATCTTTTAAAAGCGTCTCTTTTGAGTCGTTTTCTATGATTATGATTGTTGTCCTATGAAATAATACCCCAGATTAGCTTCCGCTGCTATATGTCAAAAATGGGGGTGTTATATATATTTTGCCATTTAGTCCCTTAAAGTTAAAACTACTAACATCTTAAGACCTTTTGAGTTAAAATGATATTAACTCTCCTTTAATTGATGATCCGTTATAGTTAAACCCTTTTCCTTTTATTTCGAGATGACTTTATGAAAAATCATTTTTGAAAGAATTTGACTATTTCTCCCCCTCAAATAATGTCCCGTTTTCTATTTAAAGAGCTGTAGACATTGTTTGAGTGATAGAAACTTCTTTTAAAAATCTTTTCAGATGAGAAACTGATATTATTTAATTATCCTTCAAAAACAACACCAATAAAAACAAGATTTCTCTCGTTTTCATAAATAAATGCACTGACACGTACACCTATTTGATTAGAGGAAGCATGGGTTGTGTTGCAGAGTAAACACAAGCCTTTGAATGAATATGAAGTAATTCATTCTTAAGAAAAATTAATTTCCCGTTGTGAGGTCAAGTTTTCTTTTTGACAAAATATTTGCCTTTAAATTGAAGACCGGGTTGCTATCAGATATAATAGCAAGCCATTTGACATGTTTTGAAAATTATTTGAACTTCTCCTCGAACTTCATTTACAGTCGCGCATCATTATTAAATGACATTTCTAAGCCGTAAATGTTATTGATTTTCAGAAGACATGTCAAGAACACCATATTTTTATATTTTTTGATTTTTTAATTTTGTATTTTCTTTTTATGATTTTATATTTTCTTTTTGAAAAGTTTATATAAAATGAAAAAAAAAATTGGGTTTTCTGATTTTCTTATATACATATGATACATAGGATATGTCCTCTTCGTCTGCCAGCTTTTTCAGAGTCTCCGGAGACATGCTTTGCATTCTAAGATTTTTGATGACAACTTCTAGTTGTTCTCGTGCTAAAGGCTTGGTGAAGATGTCGGCCAGTTGATACTCTGTTCTGACAAAATACAGCTCAACCACCCTGTTCTCCACTTACTCCTTGATAAAGTGATGTTTGATGTCTATATGTTTGGATCGGGAGTGTTGGACGTTGTTGCAGCATAAAGCAATGGCACTTTTATTATCACAGTACAGTGGTATCTTATTGAACACAAGGCCATAGTCAGTCAATTGTGATCGCATCCAAAGTATTTGAGCACAACATCCTGACAAGGAAATGTATTCAGCTTATGTACTGGATATGGCGGTGCTCTTCTGTTTCTTTGACGACCAGCTCACCAATCTATCATATAACAGTTGCATACTTCTAGACGTACTTTTTCTGGTATCTTGGCAACCCACATGGTCAACATCTGCAAAAGCTGTTAGAGCAATGCAAGAATCCTTCGGATACCACAGACCCATATTTATGGTTCCTCGTAGGTATTCAAAGATTCGCTTAACCGCATGTAAGTGCTTTTCAGTAGGCTTTGCCTGATACCAGGCACACATGCACACAACAAATACAAGGTCAGGTCTACTGGCTGTGAGATACATAAGGGTGCCAATCATTCCATGATAACGTGTAGGATCAACGGCTTTCCCTTATGGATCTTCATCGAGTTTGGATTTCTCCACCATTAGAGTATCCGCTGGTTCACAGGTTTCCATACCATACTTTTTAATCGATTCTAGATCATATTTAGATTGATTTAAAAAGATGCCTCTAGGACTCTGAGAAATCTGTAGTCCTAAGAAAAATGATAGTTTGCCCATCATTGACATCTAGAATTTTGAACACATTATTTTTGAAAACGTATCACAAAGATCAGGTTTAGTGGAAGCAAAGATAATATCATCAACGTATATTTGTACCAATAATATGTCCTTGCCTTCACGTCTGACGAACAATGTTGGATCGACGGTGCCTTTGGTGAACTTCTGGGAGAGTAGAAATGATGAGATCAAATCGTACCAAGCACGTGGAGCTTGTTTCAACCCATAAAGAGCCTTCTTTAGCTTATACACATGATTGGGATTCTATGGATCTACAAACCTATCCGGTTGGCTAACATAGACCTCCTCACGCAGAATGCCATTCAAGAACGCGGTATTCACATCCATTTGGTAGATGACCATGTTCATATAAGTAGCGAATGCAATAAAGATACGGATGGCCTCAAGTCGAGCAACTGGAGCAAAAGATTCCTCAAAATCTATGTGTTGATCCCTCTGATCGATTCTTTAGCTTGTAAAGAGTATGTTACCTTGAATAAATCCAAAATAACAATAGTAGAGACTTTAAATCTATATTAAAGTGTATGCGGAATCTACACCTTAATACTCTAGAAGTATTATCAATGAAACAGTAAGTATGAATGAATGAACACAAGATGTAACAAAACATTTCAATATTATTAATGATAATAATACGAGTACTCTATCTTAGTACTAGGGTTTACAACCTTGAAGCTTACAAAACTCTTAATCTCTAGATCTGTGTATTTGTGGATGTGAGAGATGTGAACTACATACCCTAGGGTCTCCTTTTATACACCAAGGAGTCCTAATGGGCTTACAATACTTTCCTAAGTATTTAGTCAAACATATTGAATACTATGACTAAGTATTTAATATTTTCCTAAACATGTAGTCAAATGTATTAAATACTTCTTCCTCAGTAAATCTTCTCAATCGTAACAAATATAATCTTCCTCAATCAAGAATAAACTTTCAGGAAAATGTAATCTTCTCAATCAGCATTAACTTTCCATGTAATCTTCACTATCATCATATAAACTTCTCAATCAGCATTAACTTCAGATGTAATCTTCCCAATCAGCATTAACTTTCCATGTTATCTTCACAATCAGCATTAACTTCAGTCTTTCAGCAGTATTAAGTTAGTACTAGAAGTACTAACTTTGCTGTAGCAGTACTAAGTTTACACTAGCAGTACTAACTGATTAGTACTAGCAGTATTAACTTAGTTAAGTACTTGTTAGTTTAAAAACTGAGAACAAATTGAGGCTTGGCAATAACAAACTCTGTCTTGGGCAGTATTATAAGATATAAGACTTTAATTCCCAACAATCCTCCCTTAAACTTGATATTTATCTTGTTAATCATCAAGTTTCTTCATTAAAGGCTTCTTGATCCTAACAATCCTCCCTTAAACTTGATGTTCATCTTCTGAATCTTCAAGTTTTTGGATAAAAGCTTTATCTTGACTTGGAGGATGTAATCAAACACTTCTTTACTTCTTGTACTGTGACTTGTCATTTTGTTGAGTCAACTTTGCTCCTGCTCTCTTTTCATCATCAAATTGATCATGTAATTTCACATCTGCTTTATAAACAAGTCTTTCTTGCTCTTGTTACCTTTTTCTCTTCAGGGTTGTTTAACCTCACTAAATCTTCCAATTCTGTCTCTGGGTTGCCCTGCACATAAGAAAAATCAGAAACTAAAGAGAGCAACAGAAGCTCTCTTGGAACCCAAGCTATTACAGACCTGGATCTTCCTCTTGCATCAACATAATCATATCTCTTCAAAGTGATTGATGCACTATTAGGTTTGACAGGTCTCCAAACCTAACATGCTGATGCTTTAACAGCATTAACTTGATTCATCCTAACAGCATTAACCACTGCCATTGGTCTAGCAGTATTAACTTGTCTTGAGCAATAGCAACAAACAACATTAAGATAACTTTGTCTGGTAATATTAAGTGAAATTAGGCCAGACCTAGTTAAGATTTTTCTTGGAACCATGTGTATTTTTAGATTGGGTTGAGTAATTCTTAGATAATTTTGATGGTTCACCCTTCTTACATTATTCCACACTGGTTTTTCCTCCCTTTGACCATTTAGTTGTCTCTTTTGTTTATATGTATACTAGAGGTGATCAAAACTTCCATAGACATAGCAGGCTTTATTATGCATCACAAAATCTTTTCCTAGTTGATTAAACTTTTGTCCATTCCAATTCTTCTGATTCCCCCTAGGAGATTGTGATCTATACATTTTTGCATACCTAACTGACTTTTTAACTGGGTTTTCATGATTTTTAGGTTATGTAAACTCTACCTTTTTATTAACAGGAAAAACAGTTTCTTTATCAACATTAGGTGAAGATTCAACAAAGCTACTTTTGTCTTGTGATACTTTATCTTCTACCAAAGACTCATTAGAATTTTCCTTAGAATTATCTGATTTTTTTTATCACAAACAACATTAGACTCTTGCTTACTATTCTTAGGACCATAACCTTTGAATTCAGGCCCTTTGAATTCATCAAGACCAGAATAAGACAGATCAAGCTTATTAGGTCTATAATAGATTAAAGGATGAGATGGAGGAACTACACTATACCCTAATATATTTTTACTTTTGTTAGTTATCTGACTTCCTAACAGCTGATCTAAGTCTTTTGAGGCCTTATCAAATTTCTCAATTTTAAATTCAATGCCATCTTTTTCTTGCTTAACTTTTTCACACTCACTTTTAAGCACATTTATTTTATAGTCTTTACAAGCTACTTCTCTTTTAAGTACTGCAACTTCTTCACTAAAAAGAACCTCATTCTTCCTATATGTGATTAGTTGAGCTTCTACTGTTGCTAAACCTATTTTATAAGTAGCTGCTGTAAACTCAGTTTGATTAAGTTTAACAATTAAATCATCACACTGTTTCTTAAGAGTTTCATAGTTTTGCAGACAAGTTTTAGAGCAAGTTTTATCAGTGTATACCTCTGAGTCTGAAAAAGCCATAGGAGCCATATCTTCCTTGTGAGTAAAGGATTCTTCTTGATAGTTTCTTCTAGATCAAAGTTTCAGAACACAAGCTCTGATACCACTTGTTGATCCCTCTGATCGATTCTTTAGCTTGTAAAGAGTATGTTACCTTGAATAAATCTAAAATAACAATAGTAGAGACTTTAAATCTATATTAAAGTGTATGCGGAATCTACACCTTAATACTCTAGAAGTATTATCAATGAAACAGTAAGTATGAATGAATGAACACAAGATGTAACAAAACGCTTCAATATTATTAATGATAATAATACGAGTACTCTATCTTAGTACTAGGGTTTACAACCTTGAAGCTTACAAAACTCTTAATCTATGGATCTGTGTATTTGTGGATGTGAGAGATGTGAACTACATACCCTAGGATCTCCTTTTATACACCAAGGAGTCCTAATGGGCTTACAATACTTTCCTAAGTATTTAGTCAAACATATTGAATACTATGACTAAGTATTTAATATTTTCCTAAACATGTAGTCAAATGTATTAAATACTCTCATAAATCTTCTCAATCAGCATATAATCTTCTCAATCAGCATTAACTTCAGATGTAATCTTCTCAATCAGCATTAACTTTCCATGTAATCTTCACAATCAGCATATAAACTTCTCAATCAGCATTAACTTCAGATGTAATCTTCTCAATCAGCATTAACTTTCCATGTAATCTTCACAATCAGCATTAACTTTAGTCTTTCAGCAGTATTAAGTTAGTACTGGCAGTACTAACTTTGCTGTAGCAGTACTAAGTTTACACTAGCAGTACTAACTGATTAGTACTGGCAGTATTAACTCAGTTAATACTGTTAGTTATAAACTGAGTACTAAATTATGCTTGGCAGTACAAACTCTGTCTTGGCAGTATTAACTATGAAGACTTTAATTCCCAACACTATGCCTTCATCCTGACGATAACCTCTCGCTACCAAACGAGCCTTATTTTTCAATACACCTCCCAACTCGTCTAATTTCACCTTAAAGATCCACTTCAATGTAATAACCATGACACAATCTGGACGAGGTATGAGCTCCCAAACTTCAAGACGTTTAAACTCGTTGAGTTCTTCTTGCATGGCTTCAATCCAACAGGATTCTGTCAATGCGTCTTTATAACTCTTGGGTTCAATGGAAGAAAGGAAAGCATTAAAATAACAGTGGATCCATGCTAATTTCACAACTGCTTTATCATACCATGTCTTTCTGACTCTTGTTACCTTTAGTCTTTAGGGTTAGTTAACCTCTCTCTAATCTTCTATTTCTGTCTTTGGGTTATCAGTGTACTCATTAGAAAATGCAGACCCTTATTGAGAACCATAGACATTTATAGACATGGATCTTCCTCTTGCAATCAAACATAATCATATCTCTTCTAAGTGATTGATCTGCACTTTAGGTTTGACAGGGTTCTTCAAACCCAACATGTGATGCTTTAACGCATATAACTCGAATTGTCCTACCTTAACAGCGTTTCTCAATGTACTTTGGTTAACAGTATTAACTTGTCTTGAGCATACAACAACAAAACACATAAGATAACTTTGTCTGGCCGTTTTCAGTGAATTTAGCCAGACCTATTACGGATTTTATCTTGGAACCATGTGTCTTTTTGGACTTGGGTTGAGCTAATTCTTGGAGTGTTTTTGATGGTTCACCCTTCTATTATTCCACATAGTTTTTTCCTCCCCCTCTTTTGACTATTTAGCTGTCTCTTTTGTTTACATGTATACTGGAGGTGATCAAAACTTCCACAGACATAGCAGGATTTATTGTGCATCACAAAATCTTTTCCTAGATGATTGGACTTTTGTCATTGCCAATTCACCTCTGATTGACCCTAGATCGATTGTGATCTTACAATTCTGATACCTAACTAACTTCTTTAACTGTTTTTTTATGATTTTTAGGTTTTGTGGACTTACCTTTTTATTAACAGGAAGAAACAGTTTATTTATCACAGTTAGTGAAGATTCAACAATAGCGACTTTTGTTTGTGATTAACTGTTCTTCTGCAGACTCATCTGTAATGTTTCTTTAGAACTTATCTATTTTTTTTATCTCAAACCATCATTGATCTTGCTCGATCATCTCTGGACCATAACTTTATACTGCAGGCTCTCTGAATTCATCAAGACCAGAATAAGACCAGATTTATGCACTTATTAGGTCTATTATTGTTTTCTGTGAGGTGGAGAATTGTATATACACCCAAACCCTTTTATTTTTGTTAGGTATTGACTCCTAACATAAAACAAACTAATCTAAGTTTTTGAGGCCCTTTTCCACTATTTCTCACAATTTTTTAATACAATGCCATCTTTTTCTGGCTTAATTTTTCAAACTCAATCTTAAGTCATATTTATTCATATTCTTGACAGGCTGCACTCTCTTTTAAAAACTGCAACACGCTCTTCACTTAAAAAGAACCCACATTCTTTCATATGTGTTTAGTTGAGCTTATATGTTGCGTAAACCTATTTTATAAGTAGTTGCTTAAATTCAGATCATATTAAGCGTAACAAGCAAACTATCCACACTGTTTCTTAGTGTTTCATAGTTTTTAAGAGATGAGTTTTCTTAGCAGCAAGTTTTAGCAGTGTTTACCCTCTGAGTCTGGAAAAAGCCATTAGAGCTTATCTTCTTGCGAGTAAGGATTCTTCTTGATAGGTTTTCTGCTAGATCAAAGTTTTAGAACACAAGCTCTGATACACTTGTTGACTCCCAAACCTAGATAGATTCCTTAGGTTGCTCTAAGGTTTAAATTACCTCTGGATAAATCCAAAATAACTTGTTGTAGAAACTTTGTATGTATATTAAAGTGTATGCGGAATCTACACCTTAATACTCTAGAAGTATTATCAATGAAACAATAAGAATGAATAAACACAAGATGTAAAAAAACGCTCTAATATTATTAGATCAATAATACAAGTACTCTATCTTAGTACTAGGGTTTACAACCTTGAAGCTTACAAAACTCTTAATCTATGGATCTGTGTATTTGTGTGGATGTGTTTACTCTGGTTTTTTGTGTCTCTACAGACCTTAGGGTCTCCTTTTACTACTCACCAAGGAGTCCTAATGGGACTTACAATACTTTCAATAAGTATTTAGTCAAACATCTTGAATACTTTGACTACAGTATTTAATATTTTCCTAAATCATGTAGTAAACTGTATTGTTAAATATCTGTTTATTTTGCTCATACATCTTCTCAATCAACATATAATCTTACTTCCTAATCTAGCATTAACTTAAGATGTTATCTTCCAATCTGCATTAACTATCCTTGTAATCTTTCCATTCAAGCATATAAACTTCTCATATCTGCATTAACTTCAGTGTATCTTCTCTATCAAACATTAACTATCCATTGTGATCTTCACAATATTACATTAACTCTCAGTCTTTCTGAAGTATTAAGTTAGTCCTGCTAGTACTAACTTTTCGCTTTTAGCAGTACTAAGTTTTACACTAGCAGTTATTATCTGATTAGTACTCGGCAAGTTACTAACTCAGTTAATTATGTTAGTTATAAACTGGAGTACTTAAAATTATGCTTGGCAGTACAAACTCTGTCTTGGCAGTAAAGTATGAAGACTTTAATTCCCAACAAATATTGCTAATAAAAGTGAGTTGTTTGAAATGAAAAATGAGTTTTTTTGGCGTTTTAGTGTCCGAATGAGCTATAAAACCCTTAACAAATATTGTAGTGTCACTTAAATATTTTCCATAGCGTCAGAAGCTTTAAAATTATTATTTATTAAGAGAGCGAGCATAGGATTTTATTTAATTATGGTAACTTAGAATATTGTTAATATTATTTGATGATGAATAAAAATGGTATCTAGACTTCGTGATAAGTCACTCCAGGCTGAGGTTCTTAAATTAGGGGATATATTTAGAAAACGGATAATGTGCGAAATTTGTCGAGCTTCAGTGTCATGAGCTTAGGAAAATGTAATCTGGTTTTGTGATGTCTGCATGTGTTGCATTATCACGGGGAAAGTCTTGCGGTCCTGCATATTATGATTTATCAAACCTATGAATTCACCAACATTATTGTTGACATTTTAAAGCAATGTTTTTCAGGAGATCAGTAAGCATAAGGTACCAAGGATACATTGGTGATTTTGTTTTGGGATGTCATGCTAAAGATATGGTTGTATTATGTTTTGGGAAACTCATGTGTTGTGAACCAGTATCTTTGTAATAATAATAAGGAACAAGTTAAAGCTTCAGGCTATTTGTATCAAATATTTGTTAAATCCAATGTATCAGTTTTAAAACGACTTTTTGGTCGTTCTATATATATCTTGTGTTATTGATCTATGAAGTAACACGCCCCGGACCCTTATTCCGCTGCGACCCAATTTGGGGGTGTTACATAAATTTACTTTCGGGAAGAGGCTCCCATTATATCTTTGGGTAGCAATATATTGCGAGATGATGCACCCATTACTATATGAGTTTTATTATGTGATTCGTTGTTGTGTATTATCTCTTAATGCTTGTATATCATATCTTCACACTTTTGTCCTACTTAAACAATATGCACAACAAATGGGTTTATTACTTAAACCTACGAGCTCACCAACTTTATGTTGACGTTTTCGTGTATTCATTTTCAGGTAATCAACTTACTGTGCCTAAGGAGGTATAGGGCTTTCACGCATTACTTAGAGAGACTTAGGATGTAACCCTTGGGGGTTACTTATCCCTTGTATTCTTGCATTTATTATCTTTATGTTTAATTTGGCTATTTGACTTTAATTGTACTTGTCTTGAGTTGTGGGATTATTACGATTATGTGACTATGTTGTCGTGGTATTGACTATCCACGATACAAGTCTCTACTTGTGTCGGGAGTCGTCATGACATGTTTATGTTGAACTTTCATATAGTGAATTCTCTATTAGCTTATATCAATGTGTTATGACGATCATGTCCGTTACATCTCGTGTTTCCACCTTAGACGGGGTGTGACATAAACCCCGTGTGTGCACAAAAATTATAACTAGTTTGAAATCAAGAAAAACATGCATGTATCAACTAGCTTTTGTCAAATGATTAATACGTGATGCCAGATTAATATAAGTTTGGATAATTACTTTCAATTAGAAACTCGTTATAAGTCTTATGCACACACGGGGTTTACGCATGAATCAAATTTATTTTAAATTTTTAGTTTAGTATACGAACATATAAAAATTTGCTCGTGTTTAAAATTTTAGTTTTTACGTAAAAAAAATTCATTATGTATTAATATCGATTTATATTTTGTAAAAGATTTTTGTTGGTGAAAGATTTAACTTTGTTTATATGACGTGTATGTTGAGGTTTATGTTGTTTAAATTTAACAATTGATTTTATGTTGTACACAATATGTGAGTTTAATAACACATGATGAACGTTGAATAAGTTAAAATATACACTTTTTTTAATAAGTTTTTCCATGTATCCTTATATAAATTTTAAATTAGAATTACAGTAGTCGTTGTTATAAGTACAATCGCGTATGTTTGTTTTCATATCACAGTAATTTGTGCTTAATATCGACGAAAATTGGTGGAGAATTTACAAATCTAGAGATCTTGAAGTGTTAGAGTCTTGAAACTTCAAGGCGACTGTTCAACATAATCTTGCTAATAAACCCAACATGGAGAATCTACCGAGCAAATATCAGGGGAGTTTCTCATTCTAATTTTTTTAAATTCCCGTATTTAATGTTTTATCTATACAACGAGGACGTTGTATAATTCAAGTGGGAGGATGGAATTAGAATGTTTACTTGTTCTATTTTTCACACTAAAATGCTTAAATTATGCTTAAATTCTAAAATTTCTTCAAGCATACTTTTGTGAAATTACTTGATACATAACCCGCACAATAACCCTTGTTAGATATTGTGAGGATTTAACCTAATCGTTTCTAAATGTTTACCCAAATTTCATAAATTTATGAGTATTGTAGTCCGGTGATGTTGTGACTTTAGAACTTGGTTGGTATATCTATTCGAGGACAAACAGTGATAAGTAACTATAGATTTAGATGGAGTAACTTGTTTAAACTAGTAAATTTTTAGAATTAAACCCAAATCGCCTTTACATGTTGTTTATTAACTAACTACACTGGTTTGTTAACCCCCGTATAAACCCTTTTGTTTACTCTCATTTTAAGAGTAAGATACCCCTAGAACACCCGTAGAACCATCCTTTAGGAACTACACCAATTATTTGTTTTGTTACACCTTTACACCTTAGCCTACCCTGTTAGATTAAGTTTATTTTACAGTTGCTAGTTGCTTAAAGTGTAAAGTTTGTATTTCCCAAGTCTTGTGTCAAAATTTTCTATTTTGGTACGGTTGGAATAAATTTGCACATCGCAAATGGGAATGTATATTATAGTCAAAACTCATGTATTTTTACTACCATCGCATTAATGGTACGTCCGAAGAATGAAGAATTATCGAAGGAATTATCCGGAATTATTATGATCGTGAAGATGGTGAAACTACACCGAGTTTCATAGTATAGTGTTAACAAAAAAAAATCGAAAAAATTAGAAAAATAGCAACAAAAAAGAGAAAAGAAAAGTTTGAAGATAATCGTTTTGCAACTACCGAAGGAATTACACAAAGGATCGATTATTCATTGATACAAATCAACGACGTAGAGTATTGTATAAAGTAGAAGATATCGCCACTTGCCTTGTAAAGTATGTGAGAGAAATCTAGAGAGAGAGTAGATAGGAGAATACACCAAAAACACATATAAGAAATGAGAGAAATGCATTCAACCAACACCCTCTCCATGTGTGGAGAGGGTTTATATAGTTACAAGATATGGATCGGGCCGGGCTTTCGTTGGACTTTCTATAAGCCGGCCCGATTAGCTTACTAATGATTACATAATATTGTCTAACTATTACAAAGGCTCGTGAGATCGATAATGGTCGTCACTTGACTAAAAACTAAATTCTTAACAATGCATGTCTCGTCTGCCTTGTTGGATGATGAATTTTAGTGAAAGTTAGAAGCTCCCTACCCTATATCATTCTTGATCCTAACAACTAGTTAAACACGAACAGGGATGTGATTGGATTGTATGTGTCTATTCCATCGTTACGGCCGTGTATGTACGATGCAACTGCCTTGTTGGTGTGGTACTTATGGTGAAAGACTATTTGAATGATCAACCCTAAGCCTTCTTTTAACCCAATTTATCTTTTAACTTGTTCCTCCTTACCTCTAGTGGTGGAGATATGTATCCTTGCCAAGCTTATGATAGAAAACTAATCACGACCGATAGCAATTGAGCATACTAATTAAATGTTACACCCTAGATTAGTTGAGTGATCTGAGTGTTTTCATTTCCATATTTCGTGAGGAGCTTGGTTATCTACAGGTGATTAGAACAAAACGATGCTTAAACGGAAAAGTCTTTAACTTCGATTGGGACACATTTTCAAAACTTCTCTAAAGTCTACTTGAGGACAAGTAGGATTCAAGTGGGGGAATATTTGATGACATCAAATAACGTCTATTTTATAGCATCATTTATCCATATAAATTACCCATTTTATATAATTATTGCAAGAATTGGTACTTAATTACTTATATTTATTATTTGCAGTAATTATGGAGTACTTTGTGAAGTTTATATAAAAGGCACGCATTTTAGAGCATAAACGAAGAGTTCAAGAAAGTCTATTGATCTGACAGCAAATACGCCGTATTATTGTAAACCAATACGACGTATCCAAGACTTTGACGAATTAAAAGACCATTTCCTGACTTTGAAGAATACGCCGTATCCGAATCAACGATATCACGTATATAATACTTTGGTCAACGAAGAATAAATAACTGGTTTTACCTCAATACGCTGTATCCATCATGAAGATATAGCGTATCCGTGCCTACACTTCACGGATAACCACGATCAACAGTTAAAGATCCTGCATTTAATGTAGTCAACAATCAATAATCATGCATTTAATGTAGTTAATGAATGTGGTCAATAG
This sequence comes from Tanacetum coccineum, assembly GCA_026074375.1. NCBI lineage: Eukaryota > Viridiplantae > Streptophyta > Magnoliopsida > Asterales > Asteraceae > Tanacetum > Tanacetum coccineum. Next base: position 8,731 of record BQNB010078644.1, on the reverse strand, counting down.
TCAAGAAATCTTGCATTAATGCAATCAACAATCATCAATTCTGTCATTAATGCATTTAATAAGCGTGGTCAACAAGGAAAGAATCATGCAGTTAATACGCCGTATTGACTGCATTCAATACGGCGTATCGACCCCATTTCTAGACTCTGTAAACACCAATCCCTAAACTCAGTTTTAGGTATGCAATTGAAGCCCTAAACCATCAGGTCGACTGTCAGGCGATTAGAAGAGCAAAGAAGGTCAAAAAAGAGCCTCAAGATCATAGGAAAACTCTTGTAATCTTTGCACAACTGAATACGCGTTCGATTGATGTTTCTTTTTTTAATCGTTCATATATCAAACCGTGTGTATTTTTAAAATGACTATCGGCTGATACCTTTAGGTATCAACCATGTTTATGAAGATTTAATGTTTGGTCTGTTTATCTTGATTGTCTTAATTTATCATTGATTGTTAATTATGTTTATCAATTTATACTTGTTTATGAGCTTTCGTATGCGACCTATCATTCAACTAGGTCTAGTCCTACATATTTAATGCGCTGCAACTTCGGTGTTGTATGGGCATAGGCTAAGAGTCTGAGATAGCTCTCCATATAACAATTTATATATCTAGAATCATGGGATCACAAATAAATGGCCTATCCTCACCTTTGGTTTTATGAACAAGTTGACTAGCAGGTGTCCCTAGATATTTCAACAAATAATGTTTTGATTCCAATGGTTAGGACTAGGACAGAGTGGACTAGTAGTATATAAATTGTTAAGCAATAAGTGGGTAAAGTCCCAGTGGGCTAGGGTTTAGTAAGAGCACCATTATTTAAATCCTAAGGTAGATTATAATTAACAAAAAGGATGCTTTATGCGGGCACGTTAATTGTGGCGGGATTGTTCGTGTCTAGATCTTAGGATGAAGTACCGCCTAAGTCTTAAGAATGATATGCCGCTTTGAGATAAGATATCATTGCACTAATAAACAAACCTGCATTTTATCGGATTATTCATGGTTGATATGTTTTCTTTTTATTAGTATTTGACCATTTCTCTATCATTTGTTAATCTTCTTGTGTGTGTTTATTGCTTTACTTGTCATCAAAACCTTAGCTTAGATACCCAAACTCGTGCTAGTATCTCAGGCTAAAACCCCCCTTTATAATTAGCTTAGGTTTTGCATAAATTAGATAACTAAAATACTGATAAATTAGATATTAACACTCTCGCTCTTAGTGATCGACACCCTACTTACCAATAAAGCTACATCTTGATCGGGTACACTGGCCATTAGAGTGTTGTTTTTAGTTATAGTCAACATAAAATAAATAGTAAAACTTGATATGTAAAATAACAACCTACACGATGACACATCATATGACAAAGATGCTGAAAAGGGGATCAAGCACCGAGGTGACAAGCGCCAGCTTTGGTATAGATCTTAGCTCAACAAACTCTCCAAGCATAAATTCTACTCTACTTAGAAGATTCTCAGTGTGTTCAGTGTGAAAGTCAAGTAACTGCATAGTTATGGTCACTTGGAAGAGTTTGTGGTGAGAAGAGCTGATCATAAGCTATACAAGTTTAAAGAAGGTGTTGATCTACACTTAAACGACATTGAAGACATGCTTCTTCTTGCTGTTCAACACAAGTTATTCTAGCTCGACAGAAGTGATATTGTTGACTTTATTATGGCCCTTCATATGTTCAGCTAAAGTCTTATCATCAAAAGATGAGTCAAAGATCTTCAACTTGGTGTAGAGAGTTACCAAAAGAAACTTATTATCACTAAACCTCAGAAGACCTTTCCTGGAATCGAATTTAAAGAACTCTAAACTCCATCATTTGATCTACCTGGGTAACCTATGAAGACCTGAACAAACAGAAAATAGTAATGCGGGTTGATGATTTGTACAAGTTCTCAGACGGGACACTCAAGACTGTTCGTGATAAGATTCATCATAGAGTACTCAATTTTTACTTGGGATACAACAAATAAATGTCTAGGAGAAAGTGGTCAGCTATAGATAATAGGAGATTAGAGCTTATGGTCGAACTCATTAACAAGCAGTTACGAGAAAGGCAAATCATTAAGAATCTTGAAAGATTGGTAAATGCACGAGAACTCAAGATGGACTACCGACTGATGACACGTACTGAATGTTCGTCAGGTCCAATCTTAAATCTTATCTTGTGAATAATGTGAATATGTAGTATAGACTTGTAAAATAGGCTGATATAGTGTTTGTGTATGAATTTTCAAGAATATTACAATGAATGCAAAATCTTTCAAATTAACGTACTCAACACTATATATAAGGCTTGTTAATAATCACAACATTTCTTTGCCCAAAAAGTTTTCAAACATATTTGAATCAAATGATATATAAAATATCAAGAGATTTAACATTTTTGATACGGGGAGAAAATGTGTTTAAAATATATGGCTAACATATGTGATCTTAAATGACTCTAGTGCAGCTTCTTCCTCATATGTGCAAAACACTTTCTAATATCGATGAACATATGCAGGGGGAGAAATTTTGGAAAAGAAAACATCAAGGTACAAAAAGTTTTTCAGTACCTTGATTGAGTTTTTCAATGGTTTTAAGGCTATGAGAATAGTACCTAAAGACCGACCATGTAATTAATTGAAGTTATAAGGTGGTTAAGATTAGGTATTCGTTCCTATGATCCAGCTAGAACCGGAGGGATCTACCCAGGGACATTCCATTAGATAGAATAGAAGTCCTTAGGTATGATACAAAAGGAGTAAAAGTGAGAAAAAGGAATAATGCATACTAAGACAGAGCTAACATTGGAATAAACCCAATAAGGTGTTAGTGATGAAGTCTTGGTAAGCATTGAAGGGGTTGAAGAATTAAAAAGAAATGTATGGATAAAGGGTGTAAAGAAAGAAGCCCTCTATACACTTAGGCAGAAACCGGGTCAATACATATGCTATCAGAAACACTAAGCTGTTGTCTGGTATTGAAGATAGTAATCATGGACCCAGTGATGCAATGCACAACCCTCCTTAGCCACTTAAGGTCTCTCAAAAGACTGTTGTTTCATTTCTCACGGAGTGTTGATCCTAAACTATGATTGATTCTTTAGCTTGTAAAGAGTATGTTACCTTGGATAAATCCAAAATAACAAAGATAGAAACTTTGTGTGTATATTAAAGAGTATGTGTAATCTACTCTTTAATACTTAGAAGAACTATGAATGTAACAGTAAATATGATTGAACAAAGATGTAACAAAAAGCTTCAATATTATTAAGATTAATAATACGAGTACTCTGTCTAGTACTAGGGTTTACAACCTTAAAGCTGTTACTATTGTATATATTTAACTCTATAACCTAGGATCTCCTTTTATACACCAAGGAGTCCTTTACAAGATAACTACAAATCTTCTATAATTCTAATCTTATATGCATATCTTTCTAACTAAATAGAATATATACTGAATAAGTCAATACTTATCACTTCATACGTCTTCATCCCTTTAGCAGTCTTAAGTCTTAATACAGCAGTCATAACTCCTTTAGCAGTGTTAAGTTATTACTGGCAGTACTAACTTTCTTCTAGCAGTACTAACTAGTTAGTACTTACAGTTGTAATCTTGAGCAGTACTAAGTCTTTGGCTTGGTAGTACTAAGTGTATGAGTTTAATTCCCAACAATCCCCTCCTAAACTTATGATTTACCTTCAAATCTACAAGTTTCTCTGAATTAAACCATCTGTGCTAAGAGGATGCTTCTAAATACTTTGTTGTCTTAGTCTGTTTGCTTGTATGAAGAACTTCCTTAGAAGCTCATTTCCTATCTCTGAATGTTGTTCTACTAACAGCCTGTTAACCAACATCAAAGTCAGAACTCCTTTTAACAATGGATATTCTTTCTCTACTAGCATGAAAATATCTATTCCTCCCACTGTAGACACATGATCAACCCCACATGTATCATATAATCTCCATTTCAACGGATCATGCATATATCTCTAAAGTTTCCATAGTGTATAATTAGTATTAGGTTTAAACAACCTCTTTAATTCAACCCATAATGTTCTTTCTTTGTCATTAGTAGGTTCTGTTGAACTGAATCTTTCTTTAACCAAATTCCATAGCATCACCAAGTCATCCCTATCAAAGACTTTCAACATATCCTAAAAGAATTGATATGCTTCTGTATGGTTACCAACCTTGATGATCTTCCAATATTTTCTAGATTCTTCAGTGTAAACCTCCTAGTCAATGATTGGATATTTGACCTGTAAGGCTTTAACATAAACTTCTTCCACTGGAACTACCATCATCATCTATTGTAAATCCTCTTGTGACAATTCCTCTTCTTCTAGTTGTTCTTGAACTGATCCTGAAGCTTCATTAGTCTTATGACTCTTAGAACCTTCATAATCAAATTCTGCTTCTGCAACCCTTTTTGAACTTCCAACTTCTGCAGAATCAATAATTGTTGCTTGTGAACTTCCAACTGCTAACTTTGATGCTCTTCCTCTATCTTCAATCTCCATGGGTACAAAAGTGTTGACATTCTTCATTGTAGTTTCAAATAATTCCTTAAGCTCATCAAAAGAATATTTTTTCAACTGTTGTAGTGTATGACTTCCCATGTGCTTGATGTAATTAAGCATATAATTCCTCTATTGAGCTTGTGTCATGGGCTTGTTCCTGTTTGCTTTAGCTTTCTATGCAGCAAAATATTTCTTTCTTTGATTAATAAGATCTACAAGCATCTTTGCTTGATCAACTTCACTGTACTTGTTCCTTTCCTTTGCTTGTAGTCTCCTAGATAGCTCTTCATCAGCTTCAACTCTTGCTTTAATGTTTTCCCATTCTTCCTTAGTAAAAGATTGAGCTGCTTTATGAAATCTAGCCATCCATTGTCTTTCTTCTTCATCCAATTCCTCTTATAGTCTCATTGCTGCTTCATGACCAAGCCTCTCTTGTTCTTGCTGTAATTTAGTTCTCTTAGTCTGTTCATCCTCAGATTACTTCATTTTACCTTTACCTTTTTCTTTGACTACAACTGGTGAAGGAATACTGATGTTAACCTCTTGAACCATACCAGCAGTACTAACTGGCATTGATGCACCAGCAATACTAAATGATTCTTCAGTAGTACTAATTCCACCACTACCAATACTAACTGCCCTTCTTCTTCTAGTATAAGTGTGAACATTTATTTTTGCTACATGTGCAAGAACTTTAGCTGCACTAAGAACTCCTAAGTGATCTTCAGGTTGATCTTCTCCTTGTGTAGGAGTAACCAAAGTAACTCCTGTATCTTGATCAATTTCTTCTATCATCCTCCCTTATTTGGAAGAATCCTTTGAATCCTCTTCATCATCTAAAACAATAATTTTAGCTCTCCTTTTGGAATGGCTTGTCTTAACAGTCTTCTCTAACTTTTTCACCTTCATAATAAACTTGGTATAAGCAGCACCATATACTTGCTTAGTTTGCTTCAAATCTTCCTCCAAGCTTTTTACTTTCTTGGACAAAGTTGTACATAAAACCATCAATTCTTGTAGTGTCATACTGCCCTCATCACTTCTAAGTGTGTGAACTCTTAGGAGAGGTGAATCACAGGGCGGTGTAGGTACCCTCTCAGACTTAGTTTGAGTAATGGACCCCCCATGGCTTCTTGGCACTTAGGACTACCACCTGCACTAACTCCCTGAGGAAGAGGCACATTAGGTATTGCCATAGATTAGGTCCTATTAATGTTACCACTAGTCTGCTCTACATCTAAGCTAGCAGCAGTAGTGGTAGCCCTTTCCACTCTATCATCCCACTCCTTACAAACAACCTCATCTGGTACATTGGGGATAGGCTCACTAGTCTGAGGTAACTCAGTGACCTGGTTTAAGGCTTGCTTAGGTGTTTGAGTCTTTTGGTGTGATAATCATACAACATTAGGGATTTATTCTTCATTAGTAGGTTGAGCAGTAGAAAGTGGTGGTTGGGGTTCAGAGGGATGTCTTGAACCTTCACCTTCTTCTATTTGAATTGCTAGCATACTTGGAAACAAAGGTGTGTGTTCCCCAGAAAAACCTCTTTTCATATTGCTAAAAAGTTTTGGAGTTAAATTAGGAGCAATATATTTTATGTTGTGGGGATTAAGGAATATTTTGTTCTTGTCTAAAAATATTTGAATAAATCTTGGATACATTAAAAATTTATATTTACTATCCAAGTTTTTCACCATACCATCAAAAATCAATTTAGAAAAGTTAAAAGTTCTGTTTGTGGCCAAGAAAATAATAGAAGTTGCTATATTGCTACTAAATTGTTCCTAAGAAGTTTTCTTAGGGCTAAGACAGTGTACAATGGTATGGATCAAAAATCTCCACTGAGGGGAAAATTTGCCTTTTTGAAAATTCAGTTTATCATCAGTTAAAACATATCCCATCAGTGAGAGTTGATCAAAAATTTCAGTAGTTGACAAAACACTAATACCATCTACATCTGCTAAATGGAGATGTCTCCTAACAGATGCTTCAGTAATAGTAAATTCTTTGCCATCAACTATGGCTGTTATTTCTTGTTCTCCTTTATCAACTGTTCTGATAGTAGAAGTCTGCCAAAACTTTTCGATTAGAAAAACATAAATAGTAGGATTCTTAGTAAAAGCATACCTTATATGACTACCATTAAGAAAATCTACTATCTCTTGGAATCCTTCACTCCCAGTTGGTTTCTTTAGATAAGAAACCATGTTGTGTTTGTCGCAGAATTCCAAATTTGCCATTAGTAATTGAGTTATGATAAGGGTTCTGGGTGAATGTTCGTTAATGAGAGTATGAGAGTTTGGCAAAGTTAATTGAGATTTTATAGATTGCGCTTAAGGGTTTTGATTGGACCGACTGAATAAAATGGATTCTTTATCTTGAAGAAAGCTTATAAGTGAAAGAAATATCAATAATTATCCAAATTATAGACCCCTATAAGCGAAAAATTTGGCAGAAATATCTCAACAGCTATATTTAATTACCAAAAAATTATTATGCCCCAAATAGTACTAATGGTAGCCTAGCAGTACCAAGTTTAGCCTAACAGTACTAAGTAATGCCCAGCAGTACTAAGTTTAGACTAACAGTACTAAGTAATGCCCAGCAATACTAACTTTAGACTAACAGTACTAAATAATTCCCAGCAGTACTAAGTTTAGCCTAGCAGTATTAACTTTTAAGGTACCAATTTTAACCTCAATTCTGTTCCAAAAGGCATTTCCATCATCAATGTTGATTCTCACAAGCTATCTTTCTGTTTTTAAGCTCACTGTATCTCTCAATTCCTTTGCTCACAGAAATACTCTATCTGTTTTTATTTCATAAATCTCTCTTTCTGTTTTTGAACTCACTACATCTCTCTTTTCTTTTTCTCTCTTAAACACTCTTTCTGTTTTTGGTTCACACATCTCTCTACTCTTTTAAGCTTACTTTTTCTCTCTATCTGTTTTTGATTTCTCTTAAATCTTACAGTATTAATTATAACAGCAGTAGTAATTAACATCCCCTCAATCAATGCTTCAGAGGTTAAGCATTCCAATACTTGCAATTAGGTATTGAAATCTTCCAACATCAAAAGCTTTTGTGAGTAAATCAGCAACATTGTGATCAGTGTGAATCTTAATCATTTGAATAAGCTTCTTCTCATTTGAATCCCTAATGAAGTGATGTCTAATCTCAATGTGCTTGGTCTTTGAGTGAAATACTGGATTCTTAACTATGCAGATGGTGCTTTCATTGTCAATGAAAATCTTGGTATTCATGAAGTTGTATCCATAATCCAGCATTTGATTTTAAATCCAGAGTACTTGTCCACAACAACTAGCAGCAGCTACATACTCTGCTTCAGTAGTAAAGTTGGCAACTATGGTGTGCTTCTTACATTGCCATGAAATCAATCTTCTTCTAAGAAATTGACAACCTCCTGTTATGGATTTCCTGTCTAAACTTGCACCAGCATAGACACTATCAGTATAAGCTTCCAAGTCAAATAGTGAGTCCTTAAGATACTAAAGGCCCAATTTAGGTTGACCTTTCAAGTATCTAAAGATTTTTTTCACAGCATAAAGATGTGAAATTTAAGGTGTGACTTGAAATCTTACACAAGCACATACAACAAACATTATATCAGGCCTAGAAGCTGTTAGATACATCAATGATCTAATCATTGATCTATATAAGTACACATCAACATCTTCAGCTTCTGCATCCTTGAGCAATGGCTTTGAAGTCTCCATGGGTGTACTTGCTGTCTTCACAGTTGAAAAACTAAACTTCTTCAAGATTTCATCCACATACGTGTCCTGACTGATGAAAAACCCATCATCTTTTTGTGTCACTTGAAGTCCTAAGAAGAAAGTAAGTTCACCCATAAAACTCATCTGGAATTTCTTGTGCATCAACTTCTCCAAATCAGTGCATAACTCCTTCTTAGTAGATCCAAAAATGATATCATCAACATATACTCGAACTAGTAGAATATCACTTTTGATTCTTTTAATAAACAAAGTCTTATCAATCTGACCTCTCTGAAAACCATTGTCCAATAAATAAGTAGATAGAGTCTCATACCAGGCTCTAGGAGCTTGATGTAGACCATATAATGCCTTTTCTACCTTGTAAACTTTGTCAGGGAACTCTAGATCTTCAAATCATAGAGGTTGATAAACATAAACTTCTTCTTTAATTTTGCCATACAGAAAGG
>BQNB010078643.1:0-30489 GCA_026074375.1 Tanacetum coccineum | reverse complement strand
ATCAAGCATTGGTGGGCGTGTATCAGAACCGGCACACTGGATGTCTTCTTGCATACTAGACATCTTGTTTTATTATGATATGATATGTTTTGATCGATCAATGATTAGTGAGGGTACGTTAAAAGTGGTGAGGTTAACGTATTCGTTTCTTGTTTTCGTGATATTAAGTCCCAAGTTTGAAATATTTCAAATTTCTAAGACAGAAGCTCAACTCGCCGCCAGAGGCTACCAAACCGCTGCAAAGAAATAAGGCAACTCGCCGAACACAACTCGCTGCCAAGCAACCCGCCGCGAAGAAAGAATACAAACCGCCGTCTATATTTCAAACCGCCAGAGTTTCCTTTAGATATTTGCTATTAAAATATTCAAACCGCTGATAACCTGTTCAAACCGCTGTTAAGCAACTCGCTGGTAAGCAACTCGCTGCTTAGTATGAAGCAACTCGCCTTTTGAGCAACTCGCCACCTGTTCAAACCGCTGGTAAGCAACTCGCTGCTTAGTGTAAAGCAACTCGCCTCTTGAGCAACTCGCCACCTAAGCAACCCGCCGTGTGTCAGAGGGTTGGTAACCTACTTAATAAAATATTATATTTAAGCAAACCGCCGTGAAGAAATTCTGGCAACCCTCCACGAAGAACAACGACTTTTATCACACAAAATCACTTATAAATCACCCTTTTGAACGATTTTGCTTGATTTCTTTTGCACAACATAGTACCATAAGGCAATAGCAACTAGAAACACCCAAACTTTATCAATACAAACATCAAAAATTCGGAGAACTTCAAAAACGAGCTAGGAGCCTTCAATGGTACACTTTTCGATCTAAAACAAGCAAGAAAACGCACATACACACGATCTAATCATCCCATAAGCTCTGATACCAATTGTGGTATATCATATATCATAACACGGGGTCGATTCTTGGACTTGGCTAGTTTCTAGAGAGAGAAACACATGAGAGAGTTTTCTAGAGAGAGAAAATGTGTTTTTCTATGAAAGGAATAAATGACTAGCTTACCTCTTCCAAAGTTGGAAGAGGCTTATATAGTACTTACAATATACCGGGTATTAGTACCCGACTTAATATCGAAAAACGTACTATTAACTATTAAACTGTGAGCTATAATAAACAGTAAAATACACGGGGTGACCGAGTCTTTTTCTAATATCTAACAGTATATAACAAATTTGATGCATCTGGTAAAGGAGTCATCATTTGCCTATATGTTGATGACATGCTGATCTTTGGAACTGACCAAGTTCAGGTAGATCTGACTAAAGAATTTTTGTCATCAAGGTTCTCTATGAAGGACATGGGGGAGGCAGATGTTATCCTAGGTATAAGGATTAAACATGAGAGTAATGGCATAGCAATTTCTCAGTCTCATTACATTGAGAAGGTTCTGAAGAAATTCAATTACTCTGATTGTACTCCAGTTAGTACTCCTTTGGATACTTGTGAGAAGCTGATGCCTAACAGGGGTCTGGCTGTATCTCAACTTGAGTATTCCAGAGTGATTGGCTGCTTAATGTATGCCATGACTTGTACCAGACCTGATATTGCATTTGCTGTGGGAAAACTGAGCAGGTATACAAGTAATCCTGGTACTCAGCACTGGCAAGCAATTCAGAGGGTACTGAAATACTTGAAGAAAACCATGGACTATAGATTGGTATACTCTGGATATCCTTCAGTGTTGGAAGGTTACACTGATGCAAGCTGGATCAGCAACTCTGAAGACAATTCGTCTATCAGTGGCTGGGTATTCCTTCTTGGTGGTGGTGCAATTTCTTGGGCTTCCAAGAAGCAAACTTGTATCACTGGTTCTACAATGGAGTCTAAATTTGTAGCTCTGGCAGCTGCTGGTAAGGAAGCTGAATGGTTGAAAAACTTGCTCATTGAGATTCCTTTGTGGGTTAAACCTATGGCACCTATTTCTATCCTCTGTGATAGTGCTGCTACATTGGCAAAGGCTTATAGCCAGATGTACAATGGGAAGTCCAGACACCTAGGTGTTAGGCATAGCATGATTCGTGAGCTAATCACGAATGAGGTGATATCCATAGAGTTTGTAAGGTCTCAACAAAACCTAGCTGATCACTTGACGAAGGGTCTGGCTAGAGACTTGGTTTTAAAGTCTGCTGAAGGGATGGGATTAAAGTCCAATTAAGTCGCTGAATGCTAGGACACCTAACTCCCTGCTGAGGAAACTTAACAGCTGAGTTCAATGTGGAAAGCTGAACATTCAGAGGGCTGAAGCACATGTTTTACAAATCATCCCAATGATGTGCTTGGAACCTGCTGAAAGGAGGATGAAGTTGCTAACTTCTCAATGGTTAATTTCTTTGAAAAAGTGCTTAGCAGGAGCATGAATAAAGAGGAACCACCTATGTAAATGTTGGGGTTTTGCCGCCTCAAGGATCATGGACTTTGGGTCTTGTAACATTTATGAATTAGATATGGACACATGGCTATGTAATAGTGTCAGGAGTGTTTAAGTGTTTCAAAACTTGTGTGTATTTACCTTCAGGTACTCAAATGGGTTGAAGGGTTCAATTCTTAGAACACCTTGATTCTCGAATATTTGAACGTGTATTTACTAAGATGGAAATACAATCCTCAGGACATTTTCATTTATGCACTTGTTTGTTTTATGTGTTATTTTCATGCAAAAGGAATTGTACTAAATTGGGGAGGATTGTTGGAAATTTAGTTCAATTGTAAGGATCTGTTCATACTGGTATCTGGGGTGGAGGTACGGAGTGTACACCCAGAGGTCCCTGAACACCCTGACTCAGATAGTGGTTAAGGGAATTCTAGTCGCTGATGAACTTCAGAGAGTTAACTCCTATGGGAGTGAGACTCTGGACTGAAGGATGTACATCAGAGGTCTGATGGCTTCAGCTTTGTAACTCACTGAGTGAGTAAGCTGAAGGATACTATCAGAGAGTAATCCATCTGATGAAGTATCCTCAGAGGGTTAGCTCATAAGAGGTTATTTTAGTATTGAACCATCAGCGGGTATGCTCCTCAGCGGGCTAGCTGATGCTTCAGGACACTGAATGGAAAACCCTCTGGATAGAATCTCTAACGTATAACTACTTTGACCATTTCTTATGGAAAGTAGTAATCACACTTAATGACCACGATTCTTGTGGTCGTGTAACCACTAATTCCTGAAATCAAGGATTCTAATTATGGAAGAGATTATATCTCCTATAATCTCTCATAATTCCTTGACCAAGGACTTGAGTACTCTCTTATAAATTGGAGGTCACATACTACTTGTGAAATATACGTGTGAAAAACTACGTGAAACATACACATAAACATAAACACTTGGATGTGCTAGGGTTCTTGATTGTTGCCTCAACCAAGAACATACATTTGGTCTTATCCCAAGTAGATATTCGTGATACCCAGGCATTAGGGTCGAATAGTTTACTTTGGAAAGTGATTACACGATTCCAAGTGATATCCGGTAGCCAATCTTGGTACGTAGCTAGGTCTTTGATTATCTCAACCCTGTTTTAGGCTTTGTTCTTCTTTAGGGACTACGCCGTTGACTTTGACTATTTTGACTTTTGACTTTCATTGACCAAAAAAACTATGTTAGAGACTATGTGTAGGGACTACATTTAGTCTCTAAAGGTTTTAGGCAAAAATGACAGCCACCTTTAGGGATAACATGTAGTCCCTAAAAGTGCTTCCATATAGTCCCTACAAGTGACTGCAATTTTCACCAAAACAGCCTGTTTGTAGGCGTTTTCCCACGTCGTTCGGACCTATTCCGCAACCAATTTTTCCAGAATTTCTAGATTGTCAAAAGAAACCAATTCAACACAAATAATAACTTAAACATGCAATCACATTCGATTCAAGTTCAACGATTACATATTGTTTAACGATTTGTTCGACGACAACAACATAAACTTAAATTGTTCAACGACATAAAAATAAAATGTTCAAAAGCATAAGTTGTTCCATAAACCAACCTAACAACGAAAACATCTTCGGCCTACTCACCTCAATGGTCGGTAGCATCTTCCTGGTCGCTGCTAGTTGCCTCTTCCTCAGGATCAAGAAACTGACTCGGCTCGAGCACGGGGGGCGGAGGCAGTCGTAAATGCTGATAAATATGTGCAACCTGTTGCTGCTGACTAGCCGTTGCATACCTCTCCATTTCCGTCTGAGTCTAATACGGTGGGGGTGGGGTTGAACCTATGGGCCTAGATAGTATTGATATACATATGATGTTAAACCACATATGATGTTAAACAGATGAGTCGATATGATATCGTCATACATGAGATGTTAAACGGATGGGTCAAGATAGTATTGATATACATATGATGTTAAATGGATGAGCCAGTATGATATCGTTATACATGAGATGTTAAACGGATGTGTCGATATGATATTGATACACATGAGATGTTAAACAGATGAGTCGATATGATATTGATACATATGAGATGTTAAACGGATGAATCGGGATGGTATTGATTTACATAAGATGTCAAACGGATGAGTCGAGATGGTATTGATATACATATGATGTTAAACGGATGAGTCGATATGATATCGTTATACATAAGATATTAAACGCATGTGTCGATATGATATTGATACACATGATATGTTAAACAGATGATTCAATATGATATTGATACATATGAGATGTTAAACAGATGAGTCGGGATGATATAGTTATACATACGATGTTAAACGGATGAGTCGAGATGATATCGTTATACATGAGATGTTAAACGGATGGGTCAATATGATATTGATACACATGACATGTTAAACGGGTGAGTCGAGATGATATTGATACACATGAGATGTTAAGCGCGATGAGTCGAGATAATATTGAAACACATGAGATGTTAAACGGGATGAGTCGATATGATAAAAGTACTCGAGGCAACATTAGAAATGTAATGCATCCCGAGAACCACGCACGTGATTCGGCTGCTCTACTTCATGAGCTTTATAATGAAATGGGAAACTTGGTTTGAAGTAGGTTTTCACTTAGCCAAAGCAATTTAGCCATGGGAATGTAATTCGCATGCTTTAATGTATAAACGTTTATCGATTTGGAATATAATTCGTATGTTTTACTTCTTGTTGGTTTAACACCGTTCGGCTAGAAATAAGCAATTATAATTAATCTTAAAAACAAGGTTATCTCCAATATACTCTTCAGTCATTTCCGACACTTCACCGGCGCAACATAGTGCATCAACATTAGACGATTTAGAATGTTTAAACGTTTATCGATTTCAAACGTGTAAAATTAATTTATCAAGCCAATTATAACAATTTTTATATCAATTTTAATAATGTCAGATATTTATAATTAATTATTAATCAATAAAAACATAAAATAACTTGTAGAGACTACTTAACACTTTTAGGGACTACGTGTAGTGGCTATAGATTGGGCGACAAACTTTCCCGCCACCACAAAACTCAAGTTTTTGACTTTGACCAAAAAAATTTTGTCACTAAACTTATAGAGACTACATGTAGTCTCTATAAGTCATAGTCAAAGTCATATATTTTGGAAACTCAAGATTTGTTTTCTAGCGAGTGTTTAAAGACTACGCGTAGTCTCTAAAGATCAAAAAGTAGTCCCTATAAGTTTCGGTCAAAGATGGGAATGAGAAGGTGAGATTTTTGTCTTTTTGTGGGGTTTCAGAGACTACATCCGTAGTCCCTAAAAACATGCCGTCCTTAAAGGCCGTTTTTCTTGTAGTGTGTCATGCAAACCAGTGAGTGATGTTGTAGATCAAAAGCATCAAATATTATTACAAGAAAGTGTAGAAAACAAAATAACTTAAACAGAAAGTTGCAAATCTGCAATATTACATCAAAAATTGAACTAAATATTCTATTAAGAAATCCAATTTAGTTTGCACTCAAGGTTACCAGTGAGTGTGTCAAGAACGCTTTTCCAAGAACTTGTTAGAGCTTCCCATTTTCCATTATAACGATTTTTCAGTTGCACATCTTTAATATCAGTCTTATTCCATTCCATCTTCTTCTTTATCACTAGGTTAAAGGATCTTGCGTAGTTCGGACGGCAAATCGAGAAAAATGCATCAAAGAATCGTGATTGCTCCCACACTTGTTCATCTAAACGTGTTTCAAGAGAAAGTTGAACGTCGGTAACCGGACACGAGACCATGCTTCTAAGATCATCAACATCAATGTCCAAAGGCACTACCGAATCAAGGGTATCATCTTTTATGTTGATCTCAAACTTGCTTGATAGATTGAGTGTTTCCCTCATCTTGAAAAAGAATGAATATCCCATAGGTTCCCACGAACTATAAGTAAGCTTAATTTGCTTGGGGACAATGGTTGGAAACATGAGACGAGGAATATTACCTGCATATGTGAAAGAAAGTAATCTTGGAGCATTAACTTTTGCATTGACCGGCTCACTGTGATATACGTCTAGGGTCAACCACTTGAGGGAAGCACTAGTGATAACCATGTTTTCGTGCTTCCAATGCCCAATACTAAGGGTCAAACTCTCGAGCAAGGGAAATTTCGATTTGACAATGTCAAAAAATGAATCGTCTATAATCACACCGTCATGTTATGATTCCGCTGCATTTTACTTAAGCTTCCGCTAAAACTATTTCATTTATGTCAAGAATATTGTAAGACTTATTTTGATTTATCAAAAGCAACGAGTTATGTTTTATCAAACGTCCATATATTGGTCGTTCTCTTGATCTTGTGCGATGTATGCGATGACGTCACGCCTCTGGACACGTATTCCATCCAGGCCCCGTTTGGGGGTGTGACACAAACTTACAAGATCATCTTTTAAATCGGCTAAATGAAAAACCGAACCACTTGATATGATACACACAGACATATGTGATTTGAAATCACTACCCACAAAAGGTGGAAACAAGTACTTTATCACGTTTATTAATGATCGTACAAAGTATTGCTACGTTTACTTGTTGAAAAGTAAAGACAAGTTTGTTCTATACAAAACCGAAGTTGAGAATTAACTTGGTAGGAAAGTCAAGGTTGTACGAAGTGATAGAGGAGGTGAATACGTGTCTCCAGTCGCTGATCTATGTGCGAAACATGTAATTAGACACGATTTCACTACTCCATATTCACCTCAGCAAAACGGTATTTCCGAAAGGAAGAACCGTACCTTGAAAGAAATGGTTAGTGCCATGTTGATAAGTTCTGGTTTAAGTCAGGACTTGTGGGGGGAAGCCATTCTAACGGCTACTTATCTTCTAAATAAGATACCTCGTAAGGAAAAAGAAAAGACCCCTTATGAACTGTGGATGGGAAGAAAACCATCATATCAGTACTTACGAGTATGGGGGTGTCTAGCCAAGGTAGCCGTGCCGACACCTAAGGCCCAAAAGATTGGACCTAAATCTATGGATTGTATATTCATTGGATATGCTAAGAATAGCAGTGCTTATCGTTTCATTGTACATGACTCAAAAAATTCAGATATACAAAAGAACACAGTAATGGAATCAAGGAATGCTTCCTTCTTTGAAAATATATTTCCTTGTTTAACGAAGGAAATTGGAAGCTTATCTAGAATAGATGACGAGGTTGTCCAAGACAAGAGACAACAAGATGATAATGATCTCCAAGATGAGAGACAAGATCAACCCGAGGAGGAAGAGGTTGAACCAAGAAGAAGCAAAAGGGCAAGAACCGAGAAATCATTTGGACCCAATTTTGTTTCTTTTATGGTAGAAAATGAACCCACGTCTTACCGAGAAGCGGTAACTTCCTCAGAAGGGCAACAATGGAGAGAAGCCATCAAAAGTGAAATAGAGTCTATTTTACAAAACCATACGTGGGAGCTCGTGGATTTACCTCCTGGTTGTAAACCACTAGGCTATAAATGGATCTTCAAGAAGAAGATGAAAGCCAATGGCACCATTGATAAGTACAAAGCAAGATTGGTAATCAAAGGATATAGACAACGTGAAGGTCTAGATTACTTTGATACTTATTCGCCTGTTACGCGAATAACCTCGATTAGAATGGTACTTGCTATTGCCGCATTAAGAAATTTGGAAGTTCACCAAATGGATGTGAAAACGGCATTTCTAAACGGAGATTTAGAAGAAGAAATATATATGAACCAACCTGAGGGTTTCATAGCTCCTGGACAAGAGGGCAAGGTTTGTAGACTTGTTAAGTCATTATATGGCTTAAAGCAAGCTCCCAAACAGTGGCATCAAAAATTTGACCACACCATGTTAGAGAGTGGATTCAAAATTAATGAATGCGACAAGTGTGTTTATGTAAAAGACACAAATAGTGGATATGTAATCTTGTGTTTATATGTTGATGATATGCTTATCATTGGCAGTAACGACAAGATGATCAAATCTACTAAAGACATGTTGAAATCAAAGTTTGACATGAAAGATATGGGTTTGGCTGATGTGATCCTTGGAATAAAGATCATACGAACTCAAAATGGACTTGTGTTAAGTCAAGCACATTACGTGGACAAAATTCTTAATACTTATAATGCAGGGGATTTCGGCCAAGCTAGAACTCCAATTGACACCAGTTTGCATCTATCTAAAAATAGAGGCATAGGTGTTGCCCAATTAGAGTATTCAAGAATTATTGGCATGTTAATGTATTTAATGACAGGTACTCGACCTGACTTAGCGTATGCTGTTAGCATGCTATGTAGGTATACTAGTAATCCAAGTGCTGCACATTAGAAAGCTATGACTAGGGTACTTCATTATTTGAGATACAGTCGTGATTATGGACTGCAATATGATAGATATCCTGCTGTTATCGAAGGATACAGTGATGCAAATTGGATATATGATATAAAGAATTCTAGATCAACTAGTGGATATGTGCTGACACTAGGAGGATCAATTATATCTTGGAAGTCTTCTAAGCAAATTGTTATAGCTAAGTCCACGATGGAATCAGAATTTATTGCGTTAGATAAATGCGGAGAAAAGGCGAAATGGATACATCAATTCGTAGAGAACATACCAAGGTGTCCTAAACCGGTAATGGCCATTAGTATACATTGTGATAGTCAATCGACAATTGGCAGAGCTCATAGCATAATGTATAATGGAAAGTCCAGACATATCCGTCGTCGATATAATTCGATGCGACAACTACTCTCAACAAGAGTTATCTCCATTGACTATGTGAAGTTAAAGGATAACATTGCGGATCCGCTTACGAAAGGCTTAAGAAGAGAGTTAGTTAATAAGTCGTCTAAAGGAATGGGACTAAAGCCCTTGAAGGAATGAGTTTCCACGAAGGAAAACCTAACCCAGTTGACTGGAGATCCCAAGATTTGGGTTCAATAGGACAACCTAATCATAGAAATATGGGAGAAGTTATGTCAATGTGGGAGAGTTACTTAACTTGTAACTTCCTAGTCCATTCCTATAACAATGTGACTTGTTGAGAGGTTACACATATGGCTTTAATGATTTAAGATGAAATCATAAGCATAATGATTCAAGATGAAATCGCAAAACATATGTTTTTAATGATTCAAGATAAAATCACCTATATGAGAGCGAAGTGGGGTCGCTTCAAAGGGAATTGTGGGGGCGCAATTCCTAAGAGCTCTTGCAGAACCAGGCTAATGTTTATGACCATAACAAGCACGACTATGACTTGACAAGGTCAGGGAGTCTTGTGTGAGTGTGTATTGTCGTCTACGTAAACAGATGTTAAGTTCAAGGACATCGCGTCTACTCAGATCTAGGAGACTAAGTGCATCTCACAAGGGAAGGTTCAAAGGGCACACCTACCTATCCTATGCAGGAATTAACCGCAGAAATTTCGCCAAAACTTTCGTGTGTTTTTGATCGATCTCCATTCATGTGGGGGATTGTTGGAAAAATAGTATTGCAAAATGACTTTTTTCAAAGTTTGGACATTATTTAATATATGTATATGTTATATATATTTTTATTAGTTTGTAGTTTTGCGTTCTCCTTGAAGAGAGCTTCGCAACAAGCTAAAGTATGTTCAAAACAGAGTTAAAATGAATGAGACATCGTGTCTCAAAGTGGGACACTTGAAACACAAAATCTGGAAAATATAAACCTCCCACATCGCCCAAGAAGAGAAGTGAATAGTGGTTTATAAGGAAATCTTAGTATTGACCTTCAAATTCCTTTGTTGGTATATGCTCCCACACCTACGTGCGCGGGAAAGGGGGGGGGGGTTTCAGGATTTCTGGGCTAAAATGGGTTCGAAGCTTCTGAACTCATGCGAGCCCGTGCGCGACCTGCGGACACGAATGCAGTTTTGAATCGTCGCCTACGTGCGAATCTTGGTGACTAACAGCTTTGGTGACCAAGACATGTATTGCCTATAAATTAAACCTTGCTCAATCAGTTTTCAATATAGGAAAAACGCATACGTGTTCCATCAATCTTTCGATCAGAAACGCATAGCTTTTCTGTATTTTTCAGGCAAGTTTGTCAGGTCCGGCTATACAACAGCTTTGGACGTTGTACCCTGAAAAACATACGGTGAATCAGTTTTAAGAGAATTATGTTAAACACGAGCCTCGTTCCACGACCTTTTAATGCTTTTATTTACTTATCGTTATATAGTATCTGTCTTCGGCTTCTACCCCTTTCTGTCTGTTATTTAAATTTCTGTCATTTATTTTCTGTTAATTTATTTATTGTATTATAATTTGATTTATATTAATAAAGTGTACATGTTTCCCTACATTTTTGAGGATTTTGTGTTATTATTGACTCATTGAGATAAATGATATGGGCTTTTCTAGTATACACAACATAAATGATATTTCTATATGTTAACTAGCTTAGTATCGGTAACGATCGTAAGCGATGTTGTAAGGTTTTATTTTATGAGAAGAGAGCATGATACAATGATTTTTATTAGAAGTGGCAAAACGGGCGGATTAAACGTTTATCGATTTTCAAACTGTAAAATTTCAATTTATCAAGGTCCAATTATAACACTTTTTTATATCAATTTTAATAAGTCAGATATTTATAATTTAATTATTAGATCATATTTTAAATCAATAAAACAGTAAAATAACTTGTGAGAACTACTTAATCAATTTAGGGACTATTACGTCAATGGCTTATATTTGGCGCAAACTTCCCGCCACCACAAAACTCAAGTTTTTGACTTTGACTAAATTCTTTTTGTGTCCATACTTATAGGGACTACATGTAGTCCCTATAAGTTTATAAGAAAAAATAGTTATATAAGAGATAGTAAAAATTCTGACTTTGACCAAAAAATTTTTGTCACTAAACTTATAGAGACTACATGTAGTCTCTATAAGTCATAGTCAAAGTCATATATTTTGGAAACTCAAGATTTTCTTCTAGCGAGTGTTTTAAAGACTAATTAGCGCTAGTCTCTAAAGATCAAAAAGTATTCCCGGATAAAGTTTCGATCCAAAGATGAATGAAAGGTGAATTATTTGTCTTTTTAAGAGTTACAAGACTACTTCCGTATCCCTAAAAATCATGCCGTCCTTAAAGGCCGTTTTTCTGTAGTAAGTCTGCAAACCATTGAGGTGATATTGAAGATCAAAAGCATCAGAATATTATTACAAGAAAGTGTAGAAAACAAATAACTTAAACAGAAAGTTTGCAAATCTGCAATATTAACATCAAAAATTGAACTAAAATATTCTATTAAGAATCCTAATTTAGTTTGTACTCAAGGGTTACCAGTGAGGTGTGTCAAGAACGCTTTCGTTATCCAGAAACTTTTAGAGCTTTACCCAATTTCCATATAGACGATTCTTCAGTTGCACATCTTAGAATATCATCATATTTCATTCCATCTTCTTCTTTATCACTATGTATAAAGGATCTTTACGCAGTTTTCGACGCAAAATCGATAAAAATTGCAATCCAAAGATCGTGTGCTCCCCACACATGTTCATCTAAACTGTTTTCATTCAAGAGATATGTTGAACGTACGGTAACCGAACACGAACCATGCTTCTAAGATCACTACATCAATGTCCAAAGGGCACTACCGTAATCAAGGGTATCATGTTTTATGTTATCTCAAATTGCTTGATAGATGAGTTTTCCCTCATCTTTGAAAAAGAATGAAATATCCATAGGTTTCCCCATGAACTATAAGAAAGCTTAATTGCTTGGGGAGCAATGGATTAGGGAAACATGAGAACAAGGAATATTACCTGCATAAGTGAACCGAAATAATCTTGGAGCATTAACTTTTGCATTACTGCTCACTGTGATATACGTCTAAAGGTCCAACCACTGAGGAAAGCACTAGTGAAACTATGTTTTCGTGCACCCAATGTCAATACTAAGTCAAACTCTCGAGGAAAGGGAAATTTCCGATTGACATGGTTAAAAAATGAATCGACTCTAATCACACCGTCATGTTATGATTCTGCTGTATCGTACTTAAACTTCCGCTAAAACTATTACATTTATGTCAGAATATTGTAATACTTATTTTAGATTTATCAAAAGAAACTAGTTATGTTTTATCAAACCTCAATATATTAGGTCGTCCTGATCTGTGCGATGTATGCGATGACGTCACGCCTCTGGACACGTATTCCATCCAGGCCCCGTTTGGGGGTTTGACACAAACTTACAAGATCATCTTTCAAATCGGTTAAATAAAAAACCGAACCACTTGATATGATACACACAGTCATATGTGATTTGAAATCACTACCCACAAAAGGTGGCAACAAGTACTTTATCACGTTTATTGATGATTGTACAAAGTATTGCTACGTTTTACTTTTTTAAAAGTAAAGACAAGCTATAGACAATATGTTTCTATACAAAACCCGAAGTTGAGAATCGAAATTGTAGGAAAGTCAAGGTTGTACGAAGTGAAAGAGGAGGTGAATACGTGCACCCATCGCTGATCTATTTGAGAAACATGTAAATTAGACATGAATACACTACTCCATATACACCTCACAAAATAGTATTTTCGAAAGAAAGAACCATAACCATGATAGAAATGGTTAGGTGCCATGTGATAAGTTTTGGTTGTAACCAGGACATGTGGGGAAGCCATTCAAAACGCTACTTATCTTCCTAAATAAGATACCGTCGTAAGGAAAAAATAAAAATCCCCTTATGAAATGTGGATGGAAGAAAACCACATATCAGTACTTACGAGTATTGGGGTGTCTAGCCAATTACCGTGCAGACACACCTAAGGCCCAAAAATTGGACCTAAATCTGTGGAATGTATATTCATTGGATATTAGATAAGAATGTATGCTTATCGTTTCCATTGACATGACTCGAAATTCAATATATAAGAAAGAACAAGGAATGGAATCAAGGAGATGCTATCCTTCTTTGAAATATATTATCCTTGTTTACCAAGAAATTGGAAGCTTATCTAGAATAGATGACGAGGTTTTCCAAGACAAGAGACAACAAGATGATAATGATCTCCAAGATGAGAGACAAGATCAACCCGATGAGGAAGAGGTTGAACCAAGAAGAAGCAAAAGGGCAAGAACCGAGAAATCATTTGGACCCAATTTTGTTTCTTTTATGGTAGAAAATAAACCCACATCTTATTGAGAAGTGGTAACTTCCTCGGAAGGGCCTCAATGGAAAGAAGCCATTAAAAGTGAAATAGATTCTATTTTACAAAATCATACGTTGGAGCTCGTGGATTTACCTCTTGGTTGTAAACCACTAGGCTATAAATGGATCTTCAAGAAGAAGATGAAAGCCGATGGCACCTTCGACAAGTACAAAGAAAGATTGGTAATCAAAGGATTTAGACAACGCGAAGGTCTATATTACTTTGATACTTATTCGCCTGTTACACACAAACCTCGATTAGAATGGTACGTGTTATTGCCAATTAAAAATTTGGAAGTCACCAAATGGATGTTGAAAACGACATTTCTAAACGAGATTAGAAGATGAAATATATATGAACCAACCAGATAGTTTCATATCTCTTGGACAAGAGAGCAATAGTTTGTAGCTTTGTTAAGTCATATATATGGCTTAAAGCAAGCCCCAAACAATTGCGTCAAAAATTCGACCCACGCAAACGACCATATAAAAGAGTGGGATTTCCAAATTAATGAATGCGACAAGTGTTGAAGGCACTAATAGTAGATATGTAACCTTGTGTCTATATGTTGATGATATGCTTATCATTGGCAACAACGACAAGATGATCAAATCTACTAAAGACATGTTGAAATCAAAAGTTTGTCATAACATATATGGGATTGGCGATGTATCCCTTGGAATAAAGATCATACGTACTCAAAATGGATCTTGTGTTAAGTCATGCACAGTACGGACAAAATTCTTAATACTTATAATGCGGGGGATTCCGGCCAATGCTAAACTCAAATTGACAGCAAGTTTGATCTATCTTATAAATGAAAGGCATAGGTGTTCCCAATTAGAGGTATTCCAAGAATTAATGAGCATGTTATGTATTTAAATGACAGGTACTCGACCAGACTTAGCGTGTGCAGGTTAGCATGCTATGGTAGGTATACAGTAATCCAAGTACTGCACATTAGGAAAGCAATAACTAAGGGGTACTCTTCTTTAAGTTACAGTCATTATTAGTGTGACTGCAATATGATAGAATAGCCTGTTGTTATCGAAGGATACAATGGATTTCAAAATGGATAGTTGATATAAAGAAATCTAGATCAACTAGGGATATGTGCAGACAAGAGGAGGATCATACTATCTTGGAAGTCCTCTAAGCGAATTGTTCTAGAGCTAAGTCCATGATGGAATCGCGAATTTACGGCGTTAGATAAATGCGGATGAAAAGGGGCGCAAATGGATACATCATTCCCGTATAGAACATAACAAGAGTGTCCAAACTGGTTATTGCCATTAGTATAGCATTGGTTATAGTCAATCGACAATTTGGCAAAGCCCATACATAATGTATAATGGAAAGCTCCAGACATATCCGTACGTCTATATAATTTGATACGACATCTCCTCTCAACAAGATTATCTCCAGACTATGTGAAAGTTAAAGGATAACATTGCGGATCCGCTTACGAAAGGCTTAAGAAGAGAGTTAGTTAATAAGTCGTCTAAAGGAATAGAACTAAAGCCCTTAAAGGAATGAGTTTCCACGAAGGAAAACCTAACCCAGTTGACTGGAGATCTCAAGATTTGAGTTCAATAGGACAACCTAATCATATAAATATGGAGAAAGTTTATGTCCAATGTGGAGAGTTTACTTAACCTTGTTAACTTCCTAGTCCATTCTTATAACAATGTGACTTGTTGAGAGGTTAAACATATAGCTTTAATGATTTAAGATGAAATCATAAGCATAATGATTCAAGATGAAATCGCAAGACATATGTTTTTAATGATTCAAGATAAAATCACCTATATGAGAGCGAAGTGGGGTCGCTTCAAAGGGAATTATGGGGGGGGGGGGCGAAATATCCTAAGGCTCTTAGCAGAACCAGGCTAATGTTTATGACCATAACAAGCACGACTATGACTTGACAAGGTCAGGGAGAGTCTTGTGTGGGTGTGTATTGTTGTCTACGTAAACAGATGTTAAGTTCAAGGACATCGCGTCTACTCAGATCTAGGAGACTAAGTGCATCTCACAAGGGAAGGTTCAAAGGGTCACACCTACCTATCTTATGCAGGAATTAACCGCAGAAATTTTGCCAAAACTTTCGTGTGTTTTTTATTCGATCTCCATTCATGTTGGGGTTTGTTTGAAAAATATATGCAAAAATAACTTTTTACAAAGTTAGAACAATTATATAATATTGTAATATAGTAATATAAATTTAAAATTAGCTGTAAGTTTGCGTTCTCCTTGAAGAAGCTTACGCAACAAGCTAAATATGTTCAAAAACAGAGTTAAAATATAGACCTCGTGACAAAGATGGACACAATAAGAACAAATAATTGAAACCCAAAATCTGGAAAAATATAAACCTCCCACATCAGCCCCAAGAAGAAGAAGTGACGAGTGGATTTAATAAAGAAATCTTAGTAATGAGCACTACAAAATCCTTTGGGGTAATATGCTCTCACCCACACTCACGTGCGCGGGGGGGGGGGGGGGATATCAAGATTTCAGGGCTAAATGGGTTCGAAGCTTTCTGAACTCATGCTAGCCCCTTGCGCGATATCCTGCTGACTAGCCGAATGCAGTTTCGAATCGTCGCCTACGTGCGAATCTTGGTGACCAACAGCTTTGGTGACCAAGACATGTATTGCCTATAAATTAAACCTTGCTCAATCAGTTTTCAATATAGGAAAAATGCAGTTCCATACCTACGTGTTCCATCAATCTTTCGATCAGAAACACATAGCTTATCTGTATTTTTCAGGCAAGTTTGTCAGGTCCGGCTATACAACAGCTTTGGACGTTGTACCCTGAAAAACAGACGATGAATCCGTTTTAAGGGAATCATGTTAAACACGAGCCTCGTTTCACGACCTTTTAATGCTTTTATTTACTTATCGTTATATAGTATATGTCTTCGGCTTCTACCCCTTTCTGTCTGTTATTTAAATTTCTGTCATTTATTTTCTGTTAATTTATTTATTGTATTATAATTCAATTTATATTAATAAAGTGTACATGTTTCCTTACATTTTTGAGGATTTTGTGTTATTATTGACTCATTGAGATAAACAAGGACGAACGGTGTAGTTTACTCTTTTTTTTATATCAGCTTATGTGTTTGGTCTCGTGCCGCGGATATTTTATGATATGAATAACTAAGTACTTTTGTAATTTTGTTTCTTATTTTGTGCCGAGCAATTTTTTTTAAATTTGCTTAGTTAAAGAAAAAGAAAAACCAAAAAAAGGTGTCAAATGGGCCCGGCCGTAGGGTGGAGCCCAATGGTCCGTTACTGTAAGCTACTGTGTAATAGAAATTATAATATGGGCTTATGTGTTGGGCGTTATGTCGTGGGTATTTTTTTTATCTGAATAAATCAATACTTTTGTAAAAAAGTTCTTATTTTGTGCCGAGCAATTTTTTTTAATTATTTTGTGCAATAGTTAATTTTTTTTCATCAGTCTATGGGGTTGTTATGAGGGAAGAGTGCTTAGGAGCTCTTAGTTGACCGACTTGATGATATAT
Organism: Tanacetum coccineum; assembly: GCA_026074375.1. NCBI lineage: Eukaryota > Viridiplantae > Streptophyta > Magnoliopsida > Asterales > Asteraceae > Tanacetum > Tanacetum coccineum. The sequence continues at coordinate 13,331 of BQNB010078643.1, read as the reverse complement.
TTCCCCATTTCTTTTAGAGTTGTTTAGACTTTGAAGTTGGATTTGTCTTTCGTTTAGACTTTGGAGTTGGATTTATTTTTGCTTGAAAGTTATTATGTACTTGACTATTTATTTCCGTAGTTCTTGGTGAACTCGTTAAACCATTTTATAAATAAAGTCTTCTGCTTGCGTTTGTGATGCCGTAAGTGTGACATTTGACCCGTTCTCGGATGGGGTGTTACATAACCAATCCTAAATACCCCTAAAGTTTACACTAACTATATAAATCAACCGCCAACCGAAACATTAACACCCACATGAACAAAAAATTAAACGGCAACTTAGCAAAAACCATATAAAATCAGCACACATGATCACATATCGGACTTATCACAAAGCTTAAGCAAATACAACCATGTATTCGGAAAACTACTAAGTAAAAAAAAAGTAATTGAAACACCATACATCAACGAATCAAACGACAATGAACCCTCGATACCAATTCTTGAAACACAGAAGCTCCTTAATAGTCATCGCCCCTTTATATCTACCCTAGTGTGTTTGTTTAGAGAGAGAGAAAATCCGTAAATACTTTTGAAAATGATAATGGTATACATGTGTACAACATGTAATGAGCCTTAGAAACCAAGTGGCAACTTAGTGGACAATCCACTAAACATATTTTAATCCTTTTAGCCTACGGATCGGCTTAACTCGGTGTTTGAACAGTGTTGGCTCGAGTCGTGGCTCCACATTGCATTCGAGCCGTCCCCCTCCCTCCAGCTACACTTCCCACCCGCCGGCTTCACAATAGTATCGGCTCGATAAGCCAACTTCAACAGATAATATATTATAACAAGTAAAATTACCCGCGCGTTGCTGCGGGGCGTTAATTTTTCGCGTATTGTTACGGGCCATTAATTTTTATTTTTATTTTTTAATTTTGCGCGGGTTTATTTTTTCGGTCTCATGTTTAATAACTTGATTTTTTTTGCAATATTGTGCTCGTTTTGTTCGCAATTCAAAGATCTTTCCGTGGGTATTTTTTGGTCGGAATGACTCGATAGATATGTGTTATATATAAAAAAACGTAAATAGTTAGAAGCCGATGGTACGTTTTGTAATTATTTTTTTTCTATTTATATTAAACTTCAACATTTTTTATAAAATCGTGCGTATATCAGAAGCATTGCAATATTGGACTCGTTTTGTTCGCAATGCGAAGATCTTTACGCGGGTATTTTTTATCTGAATGAATAGGTAGATATATGTTATATATTTGATAAGTAAAGTTTTCGCGTGTTTTAATTTTACGCGGGTTCATTTTTTCGGTCTCATGTTTAATAACTTGATTTTTTTTGCAATATTGGGCTCGTTTTGTTCGCAATTCAAAGATCTTTCCGTGGGTATTTTTTGGTCGGAATGACTCGATAGATATGTGTTATACATAAAAAACGTAAATAGTTAGAAGCCGATGGTACGTTTTGTAATTATTTTTTTTTCTATTTATATTAAACTTCAACATTTTTTATAAAATCGTGCGTATATCAGAAGCATTGCAATATTGGACTCGTTTTGTTCGCAATGCGAAGATCTTTACGCGGGTATTTTTTATCTGAATGAATAGATAGATATATGTTATATATTTGATAAGTAAAGTTTTCGCATGTTGTTGCGGGCCATTATTTTTTATTTTTTTATTTTGCGTGGGTTTATTTTTTCGGTGTCATGTTTAATAATTTGATTTTTTTTTTGCAATATTGGGCTCGTTTTGTTCGCAATTCGAAGATCTTTCCGTGAGTATTTTTTTGGTCGGAATGACTCGATAGATATGTGTTATAATTAAAAAAAACGTAAATAGTTAAAAGCCGAGGGTACGTTTTGTAATTTTTTTTCTATATATATTTAACTTCAACATTTTTTTATAAAATCGTGCGTATATCAGAAGCATTGCAATATTGGGCTCGTTTCGTTCGCAATGCGAAGATCTTTACGCGGGTATTTTTTATCTGAGTGAATAGGTAGATATATGTTATATATTTGATAAATAAAGTTTATTATATAAAAAAGTCGTACTATTTTTTATTTGTACGGGTTTATTTTTTCGGTCTCATGTTTAATAGTTTTTTTATATGGGCTTATGTGTTGGGCCTCATGTCGCGAGTATTTTTTTATCTGAATTGCGGGTTTATTTTTGTGTTAAAATTTTATTTTTATTTTTTATTTGTACGGGTTTATTTTTTCGGTCTCATGTTTAATAGTTTGTTTTTTTTATATGGGCTTATGTGTTGGGTCTCATGTCTTTTGTGTTAAATTTTTTTTTTTATTTGTACGGGTTTATTTTTTCAGTCTCATGTTTAATAGTTTGTTTTTTTATATGGGCTTATGTGTTGGGTCTCATGTCGCGGGTATTTTTTTATCTGAATAAGTCAATACTTTTGTAATATTTTTTTCTATTTTGTGCCGAGCGATTTTTTTTACATTGCCTAAAAAAAATTTGACTAAAAAAAAAAGCTAAATGGGCCGGCCCAAGTTTGGGAGCCCAACTACCAGCCCATTTGATACGACGTCGTATCAAATGGGATTTGATTATAAGTATAATGGTTAAGATTAAAGGTTTATGGGCTAAGTATAGTGGGCCAGTAAAGATTTCCCAGTCTTCTTGTACCCCGGTTGTATTTGCGTTACGGGTGAAAGTTTGATGGTTTTTTGGTTTTTGTGGCTCGATGAGAACTGTTGTCTCCACTAAATTTTTTCCTATATAAGTGTGAGCGATGTTTCATAGTTTGTATTGTGTTGTTTTTTTAGTTTTTATTTAGTATTCGGTTAACTTCCAATGGCTGGATCTTTAAATGTTTCGTTTTCAGTTGTTGAAGAAGGTGTTGTTAATGAGCATGTTTCTCAATTTCCCAGAGAACATTTGGTGTCAGTGTTGCATCGTGAAGTGGGTGCATATCTTAGGAAGGTGAGTGAGTATCATAGGATGTTGCGTGATCATTGGAGGAGTGTCAGGAGGTTGGGTGTTTCGATTGCTGAGCTGAGGGATTTGGGAGATTGTGGCGATGGTGATGTGACTTTGGGCTTGTTAGAGCGCTTGCGTTTGGATAATGTTAAGAAAGATGTTCGTTTGCGTCTCATGATGAAGGAAACGGAGTTGAAGATTGATGAGAAATGCAGCTCCATTAGGAGGCTCAAGAGGAATAGGGCAGCTTAGGTTTGTGCATGTGGTGTGAATGCTGGCTAATCTTTTTGGGGGTATGTATATTTCTTTTGTGTGGGCTCTGTTAGTGTTGTGGATCTTTAAGTATGTAGATGTTTATGGGATCTTAGGTCTAGTAGTTGTATGTATGGTAAGGTGTCTATGTAGTGTGTATGAATGTTGTCTATGGTAGTTGTATGTGTCTTAACTTATGTTCATGTAGTCTAGTTAGATGGAAGCTTGTGTTAGGATGTGTCTGTATCTTATGTAAACCAAGTTTCTATGAATGAAGTCTATGTTATTGTGTGTACTTTTGGTTTGTTTTTACAACTAGGATCTTCTATAGCATGAGTTATTCTGTATGGGTTTTTTAGTAAGTTACTTAGTTGTTGCGATGTGCATATTCTGTTTTGGGTCACATTCTTTTGATCATTGTGAAAGGATGGTTGCAATAGTATGAAACTAAAGGTGGGTATTTGTTATGAGCAATAATGTGAAGGTGCATTTTATCTTCTTAGTAACCTGTTTACCTAAAATTTTCTTTGTTAATTATCTGTTTAGATTGTTGTTTGTTGATTTTGCTATTTTTGAGAATGTTTATTCACTCACTCATATTAATCGTCTATTACTGTAGTGTAACATAAGTATTACTATATTGGTTGTAACATAAGTATTGTATAGTAGCATGAGCGTTTTCACTTGTTGGCGTTGATAAAATAAGAGGAAAAGAGTCTAATTACCCAGTATGGAATTGCATTTTGTGAGCCTAAACTTTTCTATTTGTTAACTGATATGGCAAGTATTGGCAATTCATTGTGGTGTTGTCATGTCAAAGTTATGAGTATTGTGGTTACTGTTGACGATTTCAGAACTAAAAGGGAAAAGCAAAAGAAAAACACTGCACATTGTTAGTTTTGAGAAAGTGAAAGCTGTTTTGCATTATTGTTTTTAGATTGACTAAAAGTGGTAAGTTATTGTAGTATTTTTTTGGCGAAGTTGCATTATTGTTGTTGGATCTTGGTTGTAGTGATTTTTTGGAACGACATTGTGTAAGGTTCGGGTTTTCTATTTGTTAATTGATACGCCAAATATTGGAACTCATTGTGATGTTGTCATGTCAAAGGCGTCAGTAGAACCCCGCGATATGCAGCTGTTTGTTGCTATTTGGTGAAGGTATCTTTATTTTTTTATGATTCTAAAGTAGTATAGTTTGTGAATGTTTGTGGCTATTTAAGGAGCCTCGGATTGTTATGTATTTTTATAGTTCTTTCTTGGCTTTTGTGGAGACCAAAAAGGGTGAACAATGGATAGGCGACCTATGATTACAGAGCTTTATTCCATTGTTGGTTCATCTGATTGGACTGAGATTTTAAGGTATTTTTGTCATAGGGCTGCAGCCGAGGATAGAAGATTTGCTATGCAAATGAACTTGCTGCGTGAGGAGATTGCAGATGTTTGTGGGTATAGGAGAAATCTTGCTGATGAGTTGTGTAGTGTAAGAAGTGTCATTGCTCCCGTAAAAGCTGCTGAGTTGTTGAATGACACTTTAAGGAAAGATGAGGCGAAGATGGCGCAGCTGCGTGAGTTGGAGAGGGAGCTGGAGTTGAGGGCTCTTGAGAAGGAGCTGTTCATTCAGAAACTTGTTCGAAATGTGCCTTTCTGAAAAATGGAAATAGTGGTTACCGTGTGTCGCTTTGAAGGTGTCGCGTTTGTGTTAAATAAATATGGTTTGTGTCTGTTTTTAGTATTTTTTTTTTATCATCTGTGTTTATGAGCCTTTTAGTGTAATCTGTGTGAGAGGTATCCTATGTACTTGTTGGATGTACTATATGATATAATAAAATGCGTTAGTCTTAACGTTTGTGTGGGTTTTTATTTTGTTGTGTCTTTTTTTAATAAGTTATGTGTACCTGTAGCGTGTTTAAGTGAGTTTGAGGATCGGTTTGACACTACCTCTGTTTTTTTCGTCTGTAATGAGATTAGGTAAAATGGTTGAGGATGAATTTTAAGTTAGTAGTCATGGGAAAACATATGTTATTAGGTTGATAAGTTGGATTAGTTGTCTGTCTTGTGTATGACAGAGGCATATCATAATTTCCATTTACTATGGGAGTTTTGTGTCTTAAACAGATCAGCGTTGACTACCACGCATATTGTAGATGCGTATCATAGTTTGCTAGTAAACTTAGTCTAACTGGGAAGTTACATGTTCACCCAGTTTAAAAAGGTACATATATAGCTGGCTGCATATATTTTTTTTACAAAATTGCTTGTTAGAGCATTTTTTTTTCCTTGCAGCTTACGTAGCAACCCGGTGCACCATGTTGTCTATTCGTGCTTCTTTGTTCTCTCGGCTGGCAATTGTTCTTGAAGGATAGCTCGTTTCACGGAACTTGATTTAGCTTTAGGTGTTGGTGGATGTAACATTTCTCATTTTCATGTCATTGTACGACTCTATTAATGATCACTATTTATTTTAGTCCGATACGCGTTTACTTTTAATATTTACTTTTAAGCTAAATTGCGTAGACTAAAAATAATCAATGAATGTAAACGGTCATCAAATAAATTAAGGCTTACATCCACCAAGTAATATATAATTACTAGAAAGATAATTATGTACTTTGCGTACTTTATTTTTATTGGTCACGTAAAAGGGTTACGTTTCGCGATAAAATACATTTGGACGCACCCCGGAAATACCTAGACTTACCAAGACTCGAACCAATACCCACTTTTATAACCTTAACACAAAATTAAGTCAAATTTTGTGTCAAATGCCTCCTATGGCCGGACACATACATATACATACCTAGAAAATCCCCTAAAAATCTCCTAATGATCCTAAAGTAAACTAATTAAGATGTGTCCTTAATGTTCCCACTTAACTTAATACACATTGGATAATACCCAAATTTCCTTTCTTTCTCCCTTGGGTGCCGATTACATGCATGTATGCATACAAATCTATAAGATTTTGCTAGCTAACTAAATCTTGTACAAACATTGGTCATTAAGAGTGGTACTTGAATGGTTTAGCATAAAACCATGTGTGGCTAACTAGAAAACCCCTAAACCACTAATCTAGGGCTCGACATTGGCTTGGTTAGAACTAAGGAACCTAACTAGCTAATTGACTATAAATACTTGAACACTTACACCATTTCACACTCTTACAAAACACAAACACTTAAACTTTTCCTCTCTTATGCTTCGGGTCTCAAACCGCAAACAAACACACTCACTTACTTCATTTCGAACCAACAAATATCCACAAGGGTTATTCGAGCTAGGGTTGGGAAACTTCAAAGGCTTTGAAGCCAGGGTTGGTTGTTTCGATCGTGTACACATTTGGATTAGCACTCTACACGTCCAAAATTCGTCACCTAATAACTCCTAAGACACCTTTTCAAAGTCAAGATTCGAACTTATACTCTTCGCATTTTAATTGTTTCTTAGTTACTAGACGTTATGTCACGTAAACAATACACTAACGTGAACCTATGAGTAACTACGAACATATAAATGTTTAGATAGGACTCGTGTGGTGCTAAACATGTTGAAATGTTAAGAAACATATACAAAACGATTAAATAGCAAGCTAAGGTATCAAACACATTCGTTTACGTGCAAATGTAAACACCAACGCGAGCCCTTACTCTTACACATGAATATTTTATAAACTATACGTAAACATTAATGGTAAACACGACATTGTGGTTTGGGAATGTGTACGCGACATTAGTAAACGATTGCATGTAAAACGCGACGTGTGCACAAGTTAAATACACGATGTTTTGTCACTAGGGTATTTCGGAACTTATGTAAGTTACAATGAGAAACAATGGGCCACGTCGGACTTGCAAAACCTACAAGTGCACACGGGTTGGGCCTAATAGCCCACGTCCAAACCCAACAGGCCCAACAGCCCATTAGCGGGGGTCCACGAAGTATGAATAAGCTCCTTGAGCTTATTAAGGGGCTTAATGTATTCATTGAACTCGTATGGGCCTTAGAATACCTTGGCATGAGCTTAATAACACGAACGAGTCCTTATCGGGCTTACTAGCCCACAAACGAGCCCAAATCAAGCAAATAAGCTCACAATAAGCTCGAACAGCTTATTGATGAACTTGTACAACTTTAATAAGCTAGATGGACCTAGAAAATGTTATTGGACCCAAAAGAATTAAGCCCGAACCCTTAAAACCCTTATCGGGCCTTAACAGGCCCAAGCCGGCCCAATAAGAGTGCTTGTTAGCTTATTTTGAATAAGCTGAAAAAGAAAACAGATTGTTTGGGCTTAATATAAATTGGAAATGAGCTAGCAAAGCCTATAAACCCTTAAGGGTGTTTGTCGAGTAAACTATTGGGCTTTCGGGCCCAATAAGCTCAAAATAAGCCAAGATAAGCTCGTTGAGCTTATTGACAGCTTATTTGATACAATGGACTTAATTACACTTAATGGACCCAACCGAAAGGCCTAAAACCCTCTTCGGGTCTTAAATGGGCCCAACGGCCCACTAACTAATGCTTATTAGCTTATTTAAATAAGCTGAAACAAAACAGACCCTAAAACACTAAATAAGCCCAAGAAATAAGTTAGATAAACCTACGGGACCCTTAAGGTTCTATACGGGTTGAGTTATTGGGCCTGTAAGCCCAATAAGCTCGAAATAAGCTACAATAAGCTCCCCGAGCTTATTTATAGCTTATCAGGCCCCACTGAGCTTATTGAGGACCTTTAGACTTATTAAAACCATAACGGACCTTTAAAACGCTAAACGGACCTTAACGGGCCCAATAAGGCCCGTTAAGCCAAAAATAAGCTCGATGAGCTTATTTATAAGCTATGGCAGCTTATATGGTTTATTTTGACATAATTAAGCATAATGCCACTTGTTGGGATTTAATTGGAATGGAAATGCAATTTTTACAAAGTCGGAGGACTAAAAGTGTAAATTTACAAACTATAGGGTCAAAACTGTAAAATGCTAAAGTTAACAAGCCCAGGGACTGTTTCTGTCAGTTTTGGAAACTTAGGGGCTGTTCCAAACTTATAAGACGCTAAAAATGTAACCCTTGTTAAAAGTCTAGGGACTAAAAGTATATTAATGAAACTAGGGGGTTAAAATATAAATAAAGTATATTTATTAAACCCAAAGGGGCTTACTTGTATTTATAAGAAACTAAGGTATATTTGTGAACAAAAGTGAATAAATAAAACACTTAACGAATCGGTCAAATATTAAGATATTCGGACATTAAACGGGTTTAATTAACGACGTAATAAATAAGTACATTTATTAACAATGATTTCACGTTTCCCGAGAACCATCAAAATTATAAATACAATAATCATGTGCACCACCACACAAGTGATAACAATATATTTATAAACTTGAAATAAAATTTAGTTTATACAATAGTTTGTTAGCTTAAATTGAAGACTAAGACATGACGTATTCACTAGGTAACTTGACGGTGTGATACATATGCTTACTTGGACGTTAATTATCCTTCTGCTAACTACTGCTAAGGTGAGTTCATAGCCCATGTTTTAATGTTATATAAATGATTCACATCATTTGGGTGAGAACATGCTTTGAGTTTACAAATTGACCAAGTGACATTTTATACAACCATCACAGTGTTTTTGCCTAAGTAGGCGATAACCATTGAGCCCATTAACATGATCATTAGTTGCATAGTTTGTATTTTGGGAACTGCATTATGTTGGAGAGCGAATGTTAATGAATAGATCTATTCCGTGATGACATCCCCGTATCGGGTGACAAGCTATCACTAGGAACGAACTTATAGCATATCAATTTGGATTTTCGGGTTAGAACATCATGTCATGTGCATTACTGGGCATTTAATTGCATTTATACATGTCAAGCCTTCGTGTCATGAGCTTAGAAAAATGTAATCACTTTTTAAGATGTTTGCAAATGTGTGCAATCATACACTTGGAAATCCTGCGGTCCTACCATTGTTTAAACATAACCTAGTAAATTCACCAACTATGTTGACGTTTTAAGCATTTTTCCGTTGAAGGTCAATAAGTCACGAGGTGCGATGGATACATTGGAAGTCAAATTGAAGAGTCAACACAATAAGATTTATGGGGTCTAATAACATTTTAGAAAATAGTTATAAACCGTAATCTTTTATGTATAGTTTGTGTTGAAAAAAAATTTTTTTTTTTTTTTTGAAGCCATGGGCTATTAACAACAAGATTTTGTTAATCCAATGTATCCCTTTATTTTCAACACACATTTAGAAGTCATTCTCAAATCTTGTGCTATTGATCATAAATGTAACGCCCCTCGATTATTCAACTTCCGCAGCGTGCTCTGATTTGAGGGTTTTACAGATTGCTAACACATATGCCAAGGTTATAGAGAACCAGGACAAAAGATTTTGTCTGACATAAACCATTTTCAAAAACCGTTTTCACAAATGGGTTTATGCGTGAGGGACATACATGCATTACTGTGGTTTACATCTACGCATATATGCTTACATGACATGCATTGCTTTTAGCATTAGTAGTGTACTAAGTGTTACCCAAATTGCGATATTCGTGTATATAAATGATATTTACTATATTACTTAAAGATCTTAATTATAAAAGCCTTACAGACATCGCATACCGAACTTTCCTATAATTAATCTTAAATAAGTTATTTTGCTATCTTGCAGCACTCAAGTCTTCGCCCCAGTATGGTGTAACCTACACTATTCCGTCTACACCGACGCTGACCCGACAGAGCCTCTAGGGAGCCTATGATGAGGAGTGTATCTAGAGAAAGAGGCATTCCACGGTTCATCGTATAGGATACGACGACTCCCGCTACAGCCAGTAGCCCCACCATCACCAGATTACATACCAGGCCCAGAGAACCCACAGACACCGCCAGTTCCTTAGGACGAGGATGAGCATGAGTTTTCGGCTAAAGAGCAGCCATTACCCCCTGTTGATTCACCTACTGCTGAGTCACCCGGACATATTACCGAGTCGGATCCCGAGGAGGATCCAGAGGAGTACGAGGATGATGAGACAGAGGATGGTTCGGTTGACTATCCTATGGACGGTGGAGATGATGATGACGGTGATTCATCTAGGGATGACGCCAATGATGAGGATGAGGACGAGGAGGATGAGGAGGAGCACTTAGCTCCGGCTGACTCTACTACCGTTATACCTGTTGATGAGTCTGTTTTCCCACCTGGGGGAACATAGCCTGTTATACCACCACCCTCCACTGACATTACTATTAGGGCTTAGAGATACCGTCCGACCCCAGACATCATATCCCATCACCAGAGGCAGAGTTGAGAGATTTTTTTGTTCTGACCATGACTACTCCATCACCATCACCACCTATCTCACTATCACCACCCTCTGTAGGGGAGCGCCTTGCTAGGTGCACGGCCCCACATGCACATTCACCACCTTTACCACCATCATCTGGGTGTCCAACCCAAATCCAGACACTCAGGATAGCATCCACTCAGGCTCTCATTGATGCAGTTACTGCCGCATTACCATCACCTTCACTACCACCACTACCACCATCTCTATACATACCACCACCTGTTACGTAGGGATGACATCCCCGAGTCTGAGCAGCCTCCCCGCAAGAGGTTTGTATTATGTCCTATAGGCTCCAGATTATGAATCGGAAGAGTTCTACTGCCTAACTACCAGAGGTCGAGGATAGATATGGATTGTTTAGCACGGCAGTCTGAAGAGAGGCGACAGGGATTAGAGATGATGGTACGGATTAGGGGTACTTGGGTAGATCCGGCAGAGGCAGTTCCAGAGATAGCACCTATGACCGTGGGAGAGGTCAATACTAGGGTCACAGAGCTTGCTGAGCTCCATGAGCATGATACACAGGACTTGTATGCTTTACTAGAGGATGCTCAGGATAGTAGGTCTCGTATATCACAGCGAGTCGATATGGACTCGCAGCGGGTCGATCTACTTATGGGGGATAGGATGACTCTCCAGGAGACAGTATGGATGGTGGAGGAAGAGGCCTATGCTTCCCGAGAGCTTTGGGCTTACTCGATAGGATTGAGTCATGCGACTCATCAGGAGCTTCAGACCCATCGTGATCATGTGTATGCACATGATACCCATCTCCCGGCACACCAGACACAGCTACAGCTGCAGGGTACTCTCATTCAGACACAACATTAGGTACATGAGACTCGCTTTCAGATGCAGCAGGCTGAGTTAGCAGCGCTTCGAGAGACTGACCGTAGGCGTCAGGCACAGATGGTAGAGACTCTCTGAGTCATTAGAGACATGAGGCGAGAGATGAGTGACATGCAGGCCAAGTTGTTAGCACTGCGAGAGCAGCGGGGGAGAGCTAGACAGCCAGGACTAGAGGCTAGGATTCCAGATCACCAGGATGCTTCTGGAGATGCTGACAGTCACATCCAGTGATTTATGTTATTTTATCTTGCTAGGTCATTGTACAGGCATGTTAAGTATTAGGGGTTTTCCCCGCTAGCATAGCCTTAGATCTTTTGTATTGTATTTTGTGTAATCCGACAACTATTTCATGTAAAATTTTCAAAGTTATGAATGAAATAGATGTGTTATGTCATACTATATACCTCTCTTATGTTGATATCTCATCTATACATTATTATATTATGTCATATAACCTCATGTTTTGTCTTTTGTGATCTAGACAAATCATGGCACCTACGACCAGAAGAGGACCGAATACCCCTGTTAACAACACCAACCCAAACAACATGACTCCAGAATCCATCTAAGCAATGATTGACCAAGCTCTTTTGCGAAACTCCACCAATGGAGATGGAAGCCACAGTTCGCACGAGGATAACCGAAGGAACGTGCAAACTGCGCGCCCTTGTTTTTACGCTGACTTCATGAAGTGTCAACCTTTGAACTTCAAGGGGACTGAAGGCGTGGTCGGTTTGACTCGGTGGATTGAGAAGATGGAGTCAGTTTTCAATATCAGTGGTTGTGCTATTGAGAATCAAGTAAAGTTTGCCACCTGCACTCTGTTAGGTGCTGCTTTGACTTGGTGGAATGGTCAGATAAGAACCTTAGGTCCTGAGGCATATGCAATGACTTGGGAAGTGCTCAAGAAAAAGATGACGGATAAGTATTATCCGCAGGGTGAAATTAAGAAATTAGAAATTGAGCTGTGGAACCTAAAGGTCAAGGGGAACGATGCTTCAGCATACACTGAACGTTTCCAAGAACTAACCCTGATATGTACCAAGTTTGTTGCCAACGAAACCGAGAAGGTTGACAAGTACATCAGTGGACTTCCTGACAACATTTATGGGAACGTCAAGTCTGCCAGACCCAAGATATTAGATGAGACTATTAAGTTGGCCAATGACTTGATGGATCAGAAACTCCGCACCTACGCAGAAAGGCAGTCTGACAACAAAAGGAAGGCTGATGATTCATCCAGAAACAACCATGGTCACCAGCAACAACCCTTCAAAAGGCAGAATGTCGCCAAGGTCTACAACTCGTCTTGCTCAATAAAGGATGTGTATACAAAAGTATAAGCGAACTAGGGTTGTTTGGGATATGTCGAAATAAGTTAGCAGAAGTTAGTACTGCTAGCAGGGTTAGTACTGCTAGCAGAAGTTAGTACTGCTAGCAGAAGTTAGTACTGCTAGCAGAAGTTAGTACTGCTAGCAGAGTTAGTACTGCCAGCATATTGTTAAATACTGCTAGTTTATTAATGATACTGTTTTTGACAATCCTGAACTTTCTTATGTCCAACACGAGCTCAAACAAACTCTAACGAATTTGTAACTCACTAATCGGTTGTATGATACGAGCTAAATTAGAAGTTAATACTGCCAGACTTAAAAGGTTAGTACTACTAGCAGAAGTTAGTACTGTCAACAGAGTTAGTACTGCTAGCAGAAGTTAGTACTGCTAGCAGAGTTAGTACTACTAGTATATTGTTAATACTGCTAGTATATTAATAATATTGTTTTTGTCATTCCTGAACTTGAGGGATTGTTTAAAACTCATAAGAACCAAAAATGTAATTTTTGTAAAATAGAGAGACTAAACGTATCAATATGGAAAGTCAGGGGTGTAAACGGTAAATATTCCATTTTAAACTATAAG